>ML798544.1:118446-152185 GCA_009831015.1 Picea engelmannii | reverse complement strand
ATTATAATTAATTTAATAATATAATTGTCCTAAAAGAATAACTAAACCTTAATTATTTCTTAAAATAACATTTACTAATTAATTATTATTAATTAGTTATTCATGATTTTTTTATGATTAATTGAAGTATTAATTAATTCATTTATTAATAAGGTAAATAAATAAAAAAGAAGGATAATAAATTATATTATTAAATTAATTTACATACCCGATACGGGATAACATATTAACTAAAGGGGATAAGATATTAAATAAAGGGGATAAGGGGCATTAACAGGAAGGGATAAGGAGGTAATAAATGAGTTAGGTAGGGAGTAAATGAGGGGGGAAAGTCGGTGAAGGAGGGATAAGGAAGGGAAGGAGTTTGATGGGAGCCATTCCACGGGAGGTTGGGGATGAATTTTGGAGAGCTCTGGATTGGCAGAGAGAGTGAAATTTTGGGAGGAGGATTGATACAGTGCACTAGAGTTGTTGGGGGTTTTGGGCACGGAGGGCCAGGATATCCGTTGATATCCTGGAGCTAGGGAGCTACCTAGTTGGCAGGGAGGAACGATTTTGGGCAGTGTTCAGAAGCAATCAAGGAGGCAAGCTACTGACAAAAGGAGGGATAATAACATTAGGTTCAGGTATTTACCAAGAATTACGCTTTGTTTTTGTATTAATTTGTTATTAAATTTATTATTCATTGTTAAATTTACATGCGTACGTGTTAAAATCTTTTGGAATTATTGAACTTTCATAAACCCAATAGAAATTACTGCCTTGTTGTATAATTACTAGATGTTAAATTAAATTAGGCCCCTACAGTTTATAGGGGCCATAAGACCCATAGACTCACAACACCATTTGAATTTACTTGTGCTCATTGGTTTCATCAATGCATTTCTAGCACTCTACAAAGTGTCAAATTTATCTAATATCTCCTTTGCATCCTCTACCATGTCCCTAACAAAATGATATTGGATATCTGTATGTTTTTTCTTCACATTAAAGGTTTGGTTCTTAGCCAAGGAAATGACATTGTTACTATCACATTGATCTATAATATCTCTCTGATGTATCCCTACTTTTGAACAAAGTTTCATAAACCAAATGATCTCCTTACATGCATGAGTAGCTGCAATATACTCTGCCTCTACAATGGACAAATAGAATACAACTTGTCACTTGGTCATCCAACTTACTATTCCACCAAACATTTGAAACACACTTATGCTCATAGATCTCCTTCTATCTACATCACTTTCCCAAACATGATCCACATACCATTATATGCCCATTCATAGTGGGTCCACTGAAACATTATTATGATAAACAATGGAATATTTAAAAATACCTTGCAAATACATAACCACCTTCTTTAGTAAAACCCCACGTTCACATCCAATATTAGAAATAAATTGACTCAGGACTCCTATTGCTTCAACAATGTTTAGTATAGTATAGAGAATAACATACATCAAACTACTAATTGCACCAACATAAGGAACATATTGTAATGCCCATATAATTCTAAACATCATTTAAGTTTCCTAAACATTTTATGAAAGTAATCTGAAACAATAACTTCTTAGCATAATAGTGATTCTCATAACAACAACTTCAGTAACTTAGATTTATCAATAAATACTGAATTCATGACAGAAAGAAATAAATACATAACTTAACAAAGTACCTGGTTCTGATGCTAATTGTTGTTGCCACTGTGCCTTGTTGCTTCCTTGCTGCTCCCTGCGACACAGATCAATCCTTCCACAAACAGTAAAATAGCTGCCCAAAACTATTGTCCACCCTGCCAACTAGGAAAACGACCTAGCTCCAGGATATCTACAGATATCCTGGTCCTCTGTGCCCAAAACCTCCAGCAACTTAGTGCCTCCCCTGATCAAAATCCACAGCCTCAAAACTCTGTGCTCCCAGAAAGTCCAAAAGTCCACAAAATACAGCAGTGCACAGAAACTCGCTGCTCATAGCAACACACCACCATCCGGAGTCTCTCTGCTCACAGCCAAACATCACCATCCAGAGGCTCTCTTCTCATGGAAAAATACCATAGTCACCGCCAATACCATTGGCTCAAAAAATAGAGTCCGCAACATCCATCCCCGCCGAATGGTGCACACATCCCCCTCTTCCCATCCCTTATTCCTCCCGACCGACTCAAGCAATTACTCCTCCAACCACCCTGCGTCCTCCATCCTTCGTCCTTCGTCATGAGTTAATGTTTTATCTCCTCGGGATCCATGACTATCCCTCTCTGCATACGCCACCATTTTTATATCATTTTTCATTGATCTATTAATTTTATTTCATAGGTCATTAAATGTGATCTGTAATTTGAATTATTACTCAGTTAAACATAATTAATTTCTTTTAATTAATTTTACTTTATAATCTTTAAGCATGTATCCAATTAGGGTCGTTACACATATGACATATCCCCCATATTTGTGGACGTTGTAGGAAAAATTTCAACTAAAAGCTTCATTCCCACAAAAATTAGAATACTCAATGATCTACAATCTATCATGTGAAAATGCTACAACATAGAGTTCACATACCTACTTTGGCTCAACCAAAGCTTTCTATTCACTCTATCTCTCTTGATATCCATTCCTAAGATATATTCTATAGTGCACAAGTCCTTCATGTCAAATTGTGTTGAAATTTGAGTTTTGAAATCATGAATCACATCCGTACTGTTATAAAAAAATAATATATAATCTACATATAAAGTGATAACATGGAAATGACCACCATAATGTTTGTAATACACAAACTGATTTGATTTGGATATTAGAAATCCCAATATCCAACCCAACATAATCAAAAATTTTGTACCACATTCTAAGAGATTGTTTGAGACAATATACATACTTTTTTAATTTCCAAACCAATGACTCTTTACCTTTTTCAGTGTAGAGCTCTAGCTATGTCATATATATCCCCTCCTTCAAGTCAAAATGTAGGCATGTTGTTTTCACATATGCTTGTTATATCTCTAAATAAAAATTTTCTACTATAGATAATAGAAACCTAATAGATGTTAACTTAGAAACTAGGGAAAATATATCACCAAAGTCTATCCCCTCAACTTGAGAATTTGCAACCAACCTTTCCTTGTATTTTTCAACATTGTCATATAAAATGATCTTGTTTTTTAACACCCTTTTACATCCAATGGGTTTTGTGTATCATGCAATAGTAACAAGTCCCTTGTATCATTCTTTCTAAGTGTATCTATCTCCTAATCCATGACCAATCTCAAGACTCTTTATCTTCCATATTCATTGCCTATTTCATAGTTATAGGCTCTTTGATGTTAGTAGATAAAGAAAATATGCATATGAGATTAGATGGACTATAATTATACATGTATGATTTCCTTCTTTTTTGAGTTGACCTCTTTAAGGTTTGAGGTGGAGTTTCTTCCTTCTCTTTTGAACTCTCTTATCCCTCCTCCTCATTAGGTCTATCATGAAATTCTTGTTCATTTTTTGGTTTAGCTTTCTAATTCTGGCTAGTAGTTGAACAACTATCTTCTTTTCATCCTCTTTTGGATGCACCAATATGGGAGAAGGCTTAGATTTTCTAAAAGTAACATTCCTACTATAAAAAAAGTTTTTATCCATAGGATCCCAAAGCTTGTACCCTTTCACACCAACTCCATAGACGATGAAAATACATTTCATATCCTTGTTATCCAACTTCGATCGATTCTCCTTAGGCACATGAGCATATGCCTCACAAATAAAAACATGAAGACATTGAACTGAAGGGTTCTTTCTCGTGTAGACCTCCATAGGGTCTTATCCATAAGAGTTGATGTGGGAGATTCATTAATCAAGTAACATGTAGTGGCAACCTCTTTTGCCAAGAAAATATTCTCTAAGTCGGCTCCTATAATATCCCCAAGGATGAGCCCAGTTATATTATTTATTGTAAACATGTTTTGTAGGCTAGTGAGCTGAGTGTTGATAAGCTAGTGGGCTTATGTGTTTATTAGGTCGAAGAGCCTAAGTGTTAAATGCAAAGAGCCTGATTTTGTATATGTAATTATGCATATCATTAATAAAATATAAACATAATTGCATGCAAACCATACACAAAGAAAGAGTTATGGGGGACTAAGCTTCCACAAGGTGGGTAAGGGAAAGGGGGTTGAAAGGTTGGAAAGAGGGGATAAGCTTAGGAGCTTAAGCCCTAGAGAATAAAAATTTATTATTATTCCAAAGCTGTGTGAAAGACATGTTTTTATCGTAAGTCCCGGGAAAGGCAATGTGTGCAAAAGGGAACGCATGCAGCTCCAGGAAGACAAGTGTTGACCTGGGTGCATGCAGTTAAAAGTTGAAGCGTCAGCTGTGTTGGGGGATTCTCTCTTCCATTTTGTCATTCTCTGCCTGAGTTCACTGAGATCAGGGGCGTATGAACCGTGTTGTCTCTACGTCTGTGTCTGCATACCCTCACACAACGAAGGAAACCCTCACAGGAAGGTTGTTCGTTCTGCCAGTTTCCCAATCCTTCATCCGAAATCGTGGGATCTCTGTGATCGACCTCTTCATTTTTCTTGCCACACGCCTTGAAACTAGTGTGAAAAACCCATGGAATGATCCTTCGTTTGAACCGTTTTGCATCTGTGTGGAACCTCAACACAACCATGCATCCTGAAACCCAAAATACGTTAGCCATTCTATGTTCTCTGAGGAACCTAACACCTGGGTAATCACCTTAGCCGTGCCTTGTTTTAGTGTGGGCTATTGCCTCCTGTGGTGCCATGCCCATCTGTTGTTGCTACTGTCATCCATGTGTGAATGGGTGTTGAATTGTTGCTATTGTCCTCACCTGGATGAAGCTGAGTCGAGGAGTGTGCTGAAGAAATGGGTTGTCAGGCTTGTGGTAGAAGAGTCAGGTTGTTACCTCAGCCTAGTCTAGGATTCCCTTTCCTTGGGTGGATCTTAGTCCCATCTCGGGGGTGACCCACTACTGAGCGTGATGAGCAACGTGGTCTAAGTTTGGGAGGTTCGTGGAAGGTCTTCACGTAGTTGGTGGAATTACTCCAGTTTAAAGATAAGTATTAATATTTTTACTAATGTGATGCATGTCTATGTCTTTGAAATGTTATCATGTATTCCATTGAAAGTATGAATTACGATTGTTTTCCATTAAGTCTGCATGTTAGCAGTAATTCTGCGATTACTTTGTATTGTTTGTTTAAATTTCATTAAATATGCATGTTATATATATATATATATGTATGTGAATGTTCTGCGTAGTAGCATTGACCGACAGTGGTCGGGGATGTTACAAAATGGTATCAGAGCTGAGTAGTGGCATTTCCCAGCCTGTTGGTGGCTAGGGATGTTACAACTCCACTAAGTATACTCCTAGCTCTTTCCATCAACATTATGTTCATCCATTCTGCAACTTCATTATGTTGAGGGGTATATGGAGTTGTATTATGTATTTAAATGCGACTCTCCTCATAAAAATTATTAAACTCTATATAAAAAAACTCACTACCATTATTAGTATTCAACACCTTAATCTTCACACCACCTTAATTTTTCAAGAGACATTTAAACATCTTAAACCAACTAAAAACCTCATATTTAGTTCTAAGAAAATATACCCATGCCCTTATAGAATAATAATCAATGAATGACACATAATACAAAGCCTTATAAATCAAAGTAAATTTGACATGACCAAATACATAAGACTGAATTAAGTCCAACAACAAGAAGATTTGTGAGAACTAGAATAAAATTTAATATGGTTATGTTTTCCATATATGTAATGCTCACAAAATTTGAATTCAAGAGTACAATCATTCAATTCATCCACAAGATTTTTGTTTTTCAAGGCCCATAGATGATTCTCACCTATATGGCACAATGTTTGGTGTCAAATCGTTGTTTCCTCTACAAGGAACTAAATTTCTAAAGGTACCCATAAAACATGACCATCAGAAGTAGATATAGGTTATGATTGTGTAAGTGTAGATCCTACAGATTTCTCCAGTACATAAATTGAATAATTGTTACATTGAATGGTGCATGCATCGCATTGGAAAAAGTGCACATATGAAAACCATAGATCCTCATACCATCTTACACCCTTTGTTAGAGAAAACAACCTCCATCTTTTCATCATTAAGTTTACTTATTGATAGTAGTTTCCATGCAAAACTTGAAATGTGAAAAACTCCACTAATCCCCTTCTATATGCAATTATAATTATGAATTAATATTTGATCCAGGAGGATATCGGTGGCCACCTGTTGTAATCCCTACATGATTTCTCTATTTGAACGAAAAACGACACTTTCTGTAGCTGCCTTCACCTCATCTTGTAAATATTATCATTTGGAGATGATTACTCGATTATAAAAGATGTTCATTAATTCTTTAAAATTTTCGTTTTCGTTTTGCTTCATGTTTGATTCATGACTGAAAGCATGAATCAAACATGAAAACTTAGTTTTGTATTATATTCCTATTCAAAGCATTCTTTTAAAGGGTCATTGTGCTTGTATCCACTCAATATCTAACACTTGAATGACTTACCTTTTGAGTGTTTCGAATGTTGATATGATTTCTATATACTTAGTTGGTTCACATTTTAATTATGAACATTTTTGTATATTTAAACCCTTTGCAAATCAACTATAGTCGTGCTAGTCACGAGAATTAATGCACAAGTATCGTACCTTGTACTTAATCCTTTTGCTGGCAGAGTAAATTAGTAAGATTTTTGTTATGGGCTGAGGGTTTTTGTCATGCTCTTTACGTGAGGTTTTCATTACCAGGATTTCTCAAGACTCAATAAATGAACCCTCGATGTTCATACTATAATTGCGCAAGGGTTTTGCTTGGTTTGTTTCCATTTTATCTACTCAGGTTTGCTCCTTTTACTCATGCCATCTAAACCCAGAGCTATCTTGAGTCACCCCTGTTACAGTCCAGTCATATTTTTAATGGCTCATGTTGTCCAATTAGATTTGAATGGCTCTCAAGCATTGCTATCTCATGATGATGCAGTCAAAGATTTAAAATTTCAGGCTTGTGATGCCTTCATAAAAAGGTTCGAAGGGTATAACCTTCGTGTGGCTAAGGAATTTGGACAGACGTTTGATGGGTATAAGGAAAAAATTGGAGATATCCAGTTGGAGGTAACTGAAGAGTTTGTCAGTGAAGATATAGGGATTCCATCCACTGATCATAAGTGGTTCAGGAATTGAAAAATTGAAGAAGTGGAATGGAGCCTCTTCATGATCTCCAGGAAAATTGATTGTTGTGAGAAAGGTATCCCTATTTCTTTGGTTAAACATTGGTGGCATGGTTTTCTATTGATCCTTAAACAATATGTGACTTGTGAAGGTCGTTATGGTCTAGTTTTTCTCTATCATATACGGTTTATTATGCTCTTCATAGGTTTTCATTTGAATGTGCCTTTCTATTTACTGAGAAGCCTGTACAAGATGTCTAAAAGGTATAAAAAACAGAACCTCGACTCTAGTCTTCTCCACCACGACTTGATCAAAATTCTGTTAACTCACCACTTGACAACCATAGGTGATTGTTGGGATGGATTTTTAGCGAGAAATGGTTTTTTTTCTACCGTTTCTGTAGATGACCCTAATTCGGGTGAACCATTGGTAAAAAAACATTTTGACAGTCTGAATAATAAGCCATCCACAAACCCCCTGGACGAGGTAATGCCCAGTCAATCCCCACATGAGAAACATGCTGTAGTTTTTGAGTGGAGTGAACCTCCTGTGCCTAATTTGGATATTGGCCATAACGCTACTGTGAAACCCTATGTCGACAAATCTCCCAAACAGTTAAAACAAAAGCACACAGTGTTAGGGTTCTGAAATAAAAGAGTTGGTCGGATTATTTCGAGAAATTTAAGGAATCGAACTAAACCTCATTTGAGCTCGATCGACCCGATCGAGGTCAAGGAGGTCTCAGATCCCGAAATTGAAGATTTCCTGGCAGAAGAAGGTCGAGATCATCAAAGATCTGATCCTGCTCAACTGTATGAGTTTGTTAATAATCTTCCACCATGTCTTGAGGGAAAATATGGGTTTACTGGAATTAGGCTTGGTCAAGGGCACGCAATAGGTATTATTGATACAACCATACTCGACTATACACTTCGCCAACACATCTCTCCTCCTGTGCAATGTGAGGTCTTCCTACATTGGATTGAACGATACTATATTGATATTCCCATCCTCCAAGCTCGGATTAAAACACTCACAACTCACAGTCAATTACTGAGAAAATAAAATCGTGACCTCAGAGAAAATGAGGAGAGACAAACTAAACATCTTAAGAAGACATGTAACATTGTGATAAAAAATGCAGACAGTGTTAATGCCATAATCAATTCCGAGCTATTTTGATTCATGTTTAGTCGTTGGTTGAAATGGTAAAACGATTTTTCCCTCTTATTACAATCATGTTATCTTTTTGAATCAAATCGGTTTAAAATTAGATTTCTTTTGCCAATATAAGACTGGCTACATAATCTTTCGATTATGTAGCCAAGTCATTTTTAAATAAAAAAATAGTAATTAGTTGTTAATAAATTATCTAACTTGTTCCTGTTTCGTTTTCAGGATATGGTAGATCTTGATGCTGATTTTGTGAGGTGGAACATGTTTGATTTAGATTATTAGTATCTTTTTCCTGTTTATTTTTTAAAGAAACAAAAAAATTAATAATTTTTGAAAATAAACAATTCAATTATGAGTGGATGTATGCCCTCCATTTTTGTAATATTTTGATCTCATGAGATCTGATCCTTTTCTAGGAGATAGGAAGATGAGATTTCAAAAAGCACTTTAAATACTCTTCATTTTGTAAGTGAAGGCATCTTGGCTTGGAACCAATTATGGACGAATGATTTTCAGGACTTAATGGAACAACATACAACATTTCGGCTTTAGTCCTTTGTGAATGTTGTTTCATTGGTGTTTTTTTTTCTTTGATCTTGGGATATTAATTTGTTGTGCAGCTTTAGTATTAATGACATGTTATGTTCCATGATATTCATGCTATAGATGTCATTCATGATTTGTTGTTCCAGATTTTGTGACTGTGATCATCGTATCAATTGTAATATCAATATTTTTTTTTGATGTTTAGTTGATGGATGGAATGAATGTATTACACAAATATTTATCTGACTGTAATCATTTGCAATTATAAGATCACATAATTAATATGTGTTCCCTATTTTGTTCTTAAATCTCGGCTTCCCATACATTCTTTGAATTTATTCAGGAAAATTTCAGTATAAGCCTATTGCAGATTTCTTTCATAGGCGGGGTAGCTAGATGCTCTTGGTTCATACAAAAGCATAGACACATTTAACAAATTAATAATAGGTTACTTTCACTTGCTTATAATTTTTTTCATTTCATGTATTAGTCAAACAGGAGAATCTCAAATTGGCTTTGACCATCTGTGTATCTTTGTTTCACAATTTAGTTAATTGAAGTTTTATATGATTTATAATTAGAAAACAGAAAATATAAAAATGTGCTTTCTTTGTCTGCTTCTCAAATTTTTTTATCTTTACATTGATTTCGTAATTTTCCATTAAAACTTGCAACCTATAAATTCTGTTCACAAGTGATATTTTTTTATGCTTTCTTTCTCTACTTAAATACATTTGTAATAATTATATTAGTGTATATGTATGTATTATATTTTTTACATTAGTTAGTTTATTCCCTTCTTTATTTTAGGACTTTGGATTGGCTAACGAAGCCATTAAACCCGTCAAAACAGGTTACACCAAACAACTTGGGTTATTTAGACAACCCCAGACCAGACTTGTTCTTCCAGTTGACGGCTTGTCAATTTTTCCCATCAACAAATGGCGCTAGAAGGAGGGCCTGATTTCAATTGATGGCATGTGGAATTTGTAAGACTCCTCCCCCACACACTCGCTCCCCTATCATAACACGTAGTCATTCAGACAACACCGTTACACTTGAAAAAAAAAACCTCAAATGATAATCTTGAGTTTCCCCCTGAACCATTGACACCAGCTCCTCAAGGGGCCTCCGTCCAAGAAATTGTTCGTCAATCACTCATAAGGACACATAGTGCCTTGGCTTGCATCAAACAACCTAGTAGGCCACTTAATAAACCCTTGGATTTCTCTGATATCCGAGAAAAACTTGAAGGCACCGGTCTGCTTTTAAACCCTTTAGGAGGTAATACTACAGAGCCTGCCGAAACACCTACTCTCAAAGTTGGAGGATCTGGTATCCCAACTTCCCTGCCTGGTTCATATCCATCCTCTTCTGGAGGAGAGTCATCTAACGAAGGAATTTCCTCATCTGAATCATCTTAGCCTTAGAAACCACCAACACCCATGGAAAAACAAAACAATCCCGCCATACCTTGTCTCGATCAAGATGTCGTGGCTATACCTGGACCTCAACACCCATTGCCAAAACACCCAAAGAAATGGTTGCCTAAATTTGATCCAGATTCTAAGCAATCTGCTGAAGATCACATAAAGAAGTTTATGTTGGTCATTAGATTCCGAAGTTTAGTGCACAAAGACGTAGTATGCATAATATTTCCTTATACATTCGAGGGAAATGCCTCCATGTGGTATTTTTCCCAACAACGCCAAACCATTGTCTCATGGGACAAGTTTGAAACCTGTTTCTTAGAGAAGTTTGGAGATGATAAATCTCTTGAAGTCTTGGTTATGGAGCTCTCCAGCCTAAAAATGAATCCTAAGGAGAAAGTAAAAGATTTTAACCATAGATTTATTACGTTAAAGAATTGAATTCCCACAGATTCAATGCCCACCGAAAGTCTAATTGTTGCATATTATGCCAAATATCTTCACAACAACATAGCAATTTGGGTAAAAAGGTCTAAGAAGAACACGTTGTTGGAAGCCTTTGAGGAGGAAATCCAAATTGAAAAGTATATATTAATCTTAAAAGACAATCT
The DNA here is from genome assembly GCA_009831015.1 of Picea engelmannii. NCBI lineage: Eukaryota > Viridiplantae > Streptophyta > Pinopsida > Pinales > Pinaceae > Picea > Picea engelmannii. Next base: position 141,194 of record ML798544.1, on the reverse strand, counting down.
CAACAGTGAAGATGAAACAACTTCATCCTCTAAAAAGAAAATAGAAATCCTTACTAGGCCTCCCCAAGCCAAAATTCAACCTAAAACTTTATACTTAGATAGCTTGCAGAAAGATTTCCAAAAACTATCAAATCAATTCGTGGACTTGAAGAGAACAACCAAGGAGGCATCCTCAAGCAAAGGGAGTTTTAAACCTCCCTTTCCTCCCAACCGGCCAAATCCGACCACTGAAGGTCTCAATTTCGAAAGTTTGCAGTATGCTTTGCAAACTATTCTAGAAGCACATGATAATCCTACTCCTGCTCCTCCTGAAAGTTCTGAAGACGTAGCTGAGGAATAAATACCAGAAGAAGAAGATTCATCTCCCAATATCTTTAGACACTTCTCTGACAGTATTTTTCAAGCAAAATTTGAAACTGTCCACCCTTATAACACAAGAAGCAAAACACAGAGTAAACCTTCTTCTGAAGGGAGTAATAATGTGCCTCCAAAACATTTGAAACAAGCTGAAATAAAACAGAGTTTAACAACCCCAGTTTTAGAATATGACTTGATTGTTTATCTAAAAAAACTAAGGACTAATATTTTTGTTTTCGAGCTTTTGAAATTTCCTCTTATTCTGCAGAAAATGCTTCAAAGTATCGCAGAAAATAGTAAGAACAACGATCCTAGAAGCAAGAAAACTGCAGAAATCAATTCTAAAACAACTAAAAATATCCCTACTAAAATGACATATGAACCTCCAGATAAAAGGGACCTAGCTGAAAAAATTGTATCAAATGTAGATAAAACTGTTGTAGGGACAATGACAAAAAATAAATAGAATTATATTGTTAACGCTCGTAAAATTGTCCCGCCTTTTTTGTTAACTTTCGAAATTTTTAACAGAAATGTACATAATTGCATGGTTGATTCCAGTGCATCATCAAATGTAATGCCTTTATCTGTGTGTCAAAAAATTAACGAAGAATTTCAACCTCCTGATCTCAATATCATTCAGCTTGATCAAACGAATGTTAAGGTAATCAATGAACTTAATAATGTTCTACTTAGGTTATCTTCTAATCCTAACGTTCACCAAATTATTGACATTATTGTGGTTGACATCCCTAAAGTATATGGTTTGTTTTTAAGTAGGGACTGATCCGAACAACTGCATGGTTACTTTTCCACAGATTGGTCTCATCTGTGGTTACCGGAAAATGGACATCCAAATAAAATTAGGATAAATCGTGAACGCTATATCAAGTACACTGTGACGGATATAAATGATGCAAATGAACTATTTAGTGCATCTACTAATTCATTTGAAATGCAGTGAATGAACACCTTCTTTGGTAACTTCATGACCGAAATTTCCCCTTTCACTGATCTTGGGCAACAATCAGAACTTATGGCCTATAATCAGTCATCAGCTTCACCAAGTGTGTCAAACACTGCCGATAAAGCTCAAATTTGGTCATTGTACTTTGACGGATCCAAATCCAAAGAAGGAGTCAATGCAAGATGTGTACTCATCGATCCTGTAGGTAATAAGAATTTCATTGCCTGTCGATTAGAGTTCGAGTGCACTAATAATACCGCTAAATATGAAACGCTTCTATAAGGGCTCAAGAAAGCTTTGGATATGGGCATAAGAAATTTAATGGTATTCAGTGATTCAAAAATCGTGGTTAGGAAGATAATAAATTCCATACATTGCCTATCACCACATCTAAAAAGTTACCAAACTGAGGTATGGAGTTTGATGCAAACATTTGTGGCATTTAATATAAATTCCATTCCTAGGATAAATAATTCAGAGGCTGATTTATTGGCTAATGTCACTTCTAAAATATTTCCCGCAGAAGGTCTTTCCCCTAATTCATTTTCGATTGAATTGTTGTTCAAGCCATCAATCTCGGATAATATTACCAATTGGAGAGTGTTCGACGACGATAAAAAAATCATCAACTTATTGCATATGGAGGACACCTTCCAAGGTGCAGTCATCGACGAAGGAACTCACGATGAAAACCTTCGCAACTTCACGGTAATATCAGATCTTAGATCTCCTGAATCGACGTCCGATATGGTGAATTATATCCCTAGATCTATTGTAAGACTAGAGAAGTTTTATGATTTGCATGATAAATTTAGAGGGTCAGTTAAATGTAAAATGAACAGTTCTTCCTTGACTTATGAGACAGTAAATTTAGGGACTAAGGATATTCCTCAAAATATCAATTTGGTAATGGGATGCTCTGAGCAAGAACGATCTACCTTTATAAAATTATTTAAATAATTCAAAGATGTTTTTGCCAGGACATATGATGATTTGAAAACATTTGATCCTAATATAATACAACATGTCATCCCCATGAAACCACAAACTCATCCTTTTCATTAGAAGTTAAGAAAGATGCACCCCAAATTGGAACCCACTGTCAAGAAAGAACTGAATAAATTACTAAATGCAAATATAATTTTCCTGTTGAGATGCACCCAATGGAACAAAGGAAGATCGCTCTTTCTTGGTTCAAGTTACGAAAGTCCTCCAATGGAACAAATCCTTCAGCAGGTATCTGGTTCAGAAAGACTATCTTTGTTAGATGGTTTTTTAGGATACAACCAGGTCCTCATGTCTCCCCCAGATCATCTCAAGACCACTTTTTGTACCCCATGGGGGACTTATGCCTACTTTTCAAAGAGAAATGGACATTTCTTTTCATGGTCTCATAAATCAATCAATAGTGGTCTATCTTGATGACGTTACCATTTTTTCTAAAAACAAGAAAGATCACTTGTCTCACCTTAGGGATGTCCTTGAATGATGCCACAAGTACGACATATCTTTCAACCCTAAGAAATCAGTCTTTGTGGTAGAACATGGAAAACTACTTGGGTTCATAGTGTCCAATGATGGAATCATCATCAATCTTGAAAGAACCCAAGCTATTTCCAAACTTCCCCCTCCCTCTTCCAAAAAATCCATGCAATAATTTTTAGGCCAGATAAATTTCAACAGAAGATTTGTCCCAAGTTTCTCAGAAATGGTAAGACCCTTAAAAAATTTGATTAAAAAGGATATTTAGTATCGTCGGGGACCCCAAGAAAGTCAAGCTTTTGATTCTATTAAAAAATCAATAATAGAAGCTCCTTCCTTGATGACTCTTGATTTCTCTCGAGATTTCACTCCTTACACCTTCGTCTCCGACCGATCTTATGTTGTTGTGTTAACACAAAAAATCTTGAAAGCAATGAAATACCCATTGCCTTCATGCGCTCATCTTTCAAAGGGGTTGAACTAAATTACCCAGTTGTAGATCAATATGCGTATTATGTTTTTAAAGCAGTGAAACACTTCTGGTCATATCTATTGAAATCCAGAACTAAAGTCATTGTTCCTTACCCTGCTGTGAGAAACTTGTTAGTACAAAAGGAACTGGGTGAAAAATGAGAAAATCGGATGACATCGTTACAAGAGTATGACCTCGAAATAACTCCTGCACAAATTGTTAGAGGTCAAGGCCTATGTAAACTAGTATTTGATTCAATTGAAGAACATGAAAATCAAATTAACATCTCGACTGTTAATCAACAGAACGAGAAACAAATAACTGTACACAAGTTGTTGCTAATTCTTGGTATGATGATATTAAATTTTATTTGACACATGGATTTTCTCCTCACTATCTTGATCCTAGAAATAGAAGAGCACTCAGGTTAAAATCTGCATCTTTCCAGTTCATAAATCATGTATTGTTTAAAAAGAATTTCGACGGTGTTCTTATGCGTTGTTTGGAAAAAGATGAAGCAGAGAAAGTGCTATATGAAATTCATGTAGGTGAAGCTGGTGGACACTTCGGTGAAGATACCACTACCCATAAAGTGTTAAGGGTTGGGTACTATTGGCCCACGTTGTTTAAATATGCCCACAACTTATGTCGCAAATGTATAATCTGCCAAAAGGCTGCTGGACGAGTGAAAAAAACAACATTCCCTTTGCAACCTGTTACTCTAGATTCACCTTTTCAGTAGTGGGGTCTTGACATCATAGGCCCAATCAAACCTTGTTCTTCACAACAACACAAGTATATTATTACAACAATGAATTATTTTAACAGATGGTTCGAAGCTGCACCTTTGAAAGTGGTAAACACGAATCATGTAGTATCTTTCCTTAATTCGAATATCATTACTAGATTTGACATTCTCGAATGTTTAGTCTTTGATTGAAAGACATTTGACACAATTTAGTTAATTCAAGTTTTATATTATTTATAATTAGAAAACATGAAATATAAAAATGTGCTTTCTTTATCTGCTTCTCAAAAACAATTATCTTTACATTGATTTCGTAAGTTTCCATTAAAACTTGCAACTTGTAAATTATGTTCATAAGTGATATTTTTTTATGCTTTCTTTCTCTGCTTAAATACATTAATTATAATAATTATATTAGAGTATATGCATGTATTATAGTTTTAACATCAGTTAGTTTATTCCCTTCTTTATTTTAGGACTTTAGATTGGCTAGCAGAGCCATTGAACCCGTCAGAACAGGTTACACCAAACAACTTGGGTTATTTAGAAAACCCTGGACCAGACTTATTCTTTCAATTGATGGCTTGTCATTTTTTCCCTTCAACACCACCCACCTTGTACAAATTTCTCATAACAGGTTTTTGGCAACTTACTATTTTTAACAGTTTTTCGGTTCCTAAACTTCTGGGGCCATTTTGAGGGCCTAAGTGACGTTTTTTCCATGATGAGACACCTTAATGATAGATGAAGGATCTCATTGAGCCCCCCCCCCAAATGAATATCTTCGTGAATACCTTTCCAACGAGCTAGTGTGTGCCCTAAATGAAGATCGTATGCAAAAGTTACGACCTTGGGAAGTTGATATACTAACTTACCCGAGCGAGGCCCACATGACTTTTGGCGCTTCATCTCCTAGGGTTAGGTTTTTGGATGTATGGGTTTTGGAATTCATATTTATTGTAAAAAGGCCTTCAGAGCCTCATTATAATCATCTTATTGTGAATGAGCATAGTCGTCACATCTCTTCTCAGAGATAAGTTGCCACCATTCTAGCAAGCTTGTTTTGAGTGTGCATTGTATAGTTTTCAACATATTTCTTATTTAATAGAAGTCAAGTTTTACTATATCTCTGTTATTGTTCACTGTGTATCTATGCTAATATTATAAATATGTGGTTTCATTTTGTTCCTCTCCTAAATATGGATCAGTGATACGAGAGCAGTCTTCTCCTTGTCATTTTTTGTTTAATGCATGTCCCCAACATAGTCAGGGTATAGAGAGTTGGGTCTCGAGCTTGTTTCTCTTGAGGACAACTGCTCTCGCACGCATAAGAAACCATCCATTGCAGAAGAAAATAAATACGAGGGGACAAGATATCCTTTCAAAATGTTTCTCGAGGAATCCCTTGAGTGATAGAGGAACTAGATGATGGGCAACTTTGCACAAATCCTTCGACGATTGCCAAAAAGAAACGCATCCAACTCAAGTGGAGGCACCACCCCCTTCAAGATACAAATAAATTTTTATATTCCTGTATTTGAAGGTAAAATAGATGTGGATGTCATAGATAAATGGTTAAACCTTTTAGAAAGGTATTTTTCTATCCACAACTTTTTCTATAGAGAAAAGATTACATTTTCACTCCTCAAGGTCATCCCCCATGTCAAAGATTGGTGGGAGACTTTCTGTGAGCAAAAGGAAATAGAGGGATCCAAATTATTTGCAGTTGCACCCACTTGTGGTTCCTTTAGGGATGCTATTAAGGAAAAATACTACCCTTTTCGAAGTTATTATGACTTGTATACAAGATGGACCACACTGGGGCAGGAAAGAGACCAAATAGTGCCAGAGTTCAATAATGTCTTCCATACCTTGCGCATCAAGCTAGGTATCAAATATTTTGAGAAAAATTGGGTTCTCAAGTAACGTGATGGTATGCATAGATACATCCATATAGAAATGGAGTTTTTGAACATCTCATCCTTGGGTGCGGCCTATCAATATGTCATCAAAATAGAGCAAAAACTGAAACAAAAGATGCGACAGTTTGGGTCTGGGAACCCCTCACAATAGAAGCAGGGAAAGAACAACCCCAACCCGTAGAAAAAAGGATAGAGAAAAGATGGGAAACCTCAGGACATCAATTCCAAGATGTAAGAAAATAAGGACAATGGGAAGACGAAGAAGGATACCATGAAGTGGTGTGACTTCCATAAGATCCCCTAGCATAAAACTATTGATTGTCGCTCAAAGAAGTCATTGGTGGCTAAGGAAAAAACATCTGAATCAGATACGGGTTTCAAATATGAGTCAAAACTATAAAAGGGAAGACAACTCATTGATGTGGAACCCAATGCCATCGTTTCTACCACCAAGATCCATCCCGGTGAACCTGATGAGCTAGTGAAGGGGAGCATCTCTTTCATTCATAGATGTGGGTAAAAGGCACTCCACTGCACTTCATCATTGATAGTGATAGACATAATAATATCATCTCAGCAGAGGTCATCAAGTGGCTATCCCTTCCAAAAACACTACACCCACAACACTACACCATTGGATGGCTTCGTCAAGGAAACGATCTTCACGTCAGCCAATAGTGTTTCCTATCGTACGACATCAAGCCATTCAAAGATGAGGTATTATGTGATGTTTATCCCCTTGAAGTTTGTGATGTTATTTTGGGCCAAACTTATTTATGGAAATGTCATGATGTATATGAGACTAGGCCTTGTAGTTTTATTATTATTTTGAATAGGAAATAGTACAAGATACCCGAGGTAGTCCCACCTAGTGTTGTTTCCTTAATCTTTGCCAAGCAATGAAGGAAGGTCATTTCTTGATCCAGATTTAGGAGTGGAATGAATTGATTAAAAAAATGAAGACAATAAACACAGAGATAGGAATAATAACACAAATATCCAGTGAACAATATCGTCTATTAAATAATGAAATAGGTCGAAACTGTAAAACTACAGAACTGAAACTTGCTTGAATGGTGGTAGCTATGTCTAAGAAGACATGTGGATGCTATGGGCATCCATATGAGAAGAATGTATTACAATGAGGCTCCAGAGGCCCTTTTCATATTACTCATGAATGCCAAAACCCTAGACATCCAAAAACCTAACCCTAGAAGGTGAAATGCCAAAAGTCATGTGGGCCCTATGGGTAAGTTGGTGTAATTTGGTACCTCAACTTCCTAAGGTCATAACTTTTGCACACAACCTTCGTTTTAGGCGTGTGATAGCCCGTTGGAAAGGTCTTTCAAAGAAATACACATTCCATTGTCACACTTTGACTTTGTCTATAGTATCACTATGGTGAGTAAAAAAAAAAGTTTAGGGACCCAAAACATCCCTAGAAGTACAACAAGATGTGCTGACACGCAAACATACAAAATAAGCCAGTTGGATTAGGCGAGAGGCCACCCATATCCGCCTGGAGAATGTGTGAGGCTTCAGACAACCCTAGAAGTGTATGAATCAGAATTATAAAGTAGTACAGAAATATGTGCTGAATTAAAAATGGACACGAGGTGGATTAAGTGGGTGGCCACCAATATTCACCTGGATCATTCCTCTCCCCTTAGGAAGCAATGGTCTCCATTTTGTTGAGTTCCCCCATTAGGTGAGGAAAATTCTGTTGGTTTTGGCCCTGGGTGAGCCACTTGCCTTGGTGTAGGAGTTTCCATGCCTTGACAACCCAATAAAAATGGATCCGCTGCTGGCGAGTTCCCTTGACATGTGTGTCCACTATCTGATTGATGGATGCTTGTTCCATGCAATCAGGGTTGAGATCTATTGGTGTCAGTTGTTTGACGATCTCAGAGGTGTCTAATAATGGTGGAAAATATGGTCGAAGGAGGTCCACATTGAATACTGGATGCAGACCAAGGAAGGGTGGAGTGTTGATCTCAAGAGCATTGCTACCCACAACCTTGGTGATAGTGTAAGGCCCATAAAAAATTGGGCGAAGCTTCCAATGGGGCCCTGTGAGACGCTCCTTCCACAAATGTAACCAGACTTTGTTGCCAACCTGAAACTGGTGTGGTACCCTGTGTTGATCATGGTATTGATTGTACTTAGCATTGGATTTCTACAAAATCCCTTGGCCCTGTTGGCAGATGTGTTGAATATGCTCAATGAATCTTGTGTCTTTGTAGATCACAAAATGATTAGGGGATGATTTTGTCTGTGCGGTGGCAAGAGGAAGTGCAACATCAATGGGTCCTAAGGTTTGGAATCCCAGACCCACATGAAATGGGCTATGGCCAGTGGAACTATGGAGAGCCTTGTTGTAACTTTGTTGGAAATATGAAAGACTCTTGTCCCATGTACGAGGATTCTTAGAATTGTACATACGTAGGATGTGCACAATCATTCGATTGACAACCTCAGTTTGGCCATCGGTTTGGGGGTGGAAAACAGGTATTTTGTGAGCTTGGTGTCCAAAAGAGACCAGAGAATCGACCAAAAGGTGATGAGGAACCTGTTGTCTTGGTTAGAGATGATGGTATATGGTATCCTAAAGTGGACCCAAAATCATTCGAAGAAGAGCTTGGCAGTATCTGTCACCGTGAAATTCTTCTTATAGGCTGTGGCGATGGCCATCTTCAAAAATTGATCAACAACCACAAACACACAATCATTTTCGTTCTTGGTGGATGGAAAAACAGAAATGTAATCCATGGATATGGATTCCCATGGCTTCTCGAGAATAGGAAGAGGGGTGTATAAGCCTTACTTCTTGATGGTTGGATTGGAAATGGTGCAGGAAGTGAAAGATATGATATAATTGACGACGTCTTGTAGAAGTTTTGGCCAATAAAAATGTTTCTGAAGAACGACCATAGTTTCCTCTACGCCAAAATATCATGCCACCCGACTGTAGTGGGCTTCCCAAATCAACTTTGCACGCTTTCTTGTAGGAACAAAAAGATGGCCCAGGTGGCATAAGAGTCTGTCCTGAACATGAAAATTAGTGACAGTGGCGCCCACACCCAAGAGCTGATGTGTGGTGGTGAAGTTTGGATCTTGCTGGTAAAGTTGGGGCCACTCCGATGTTTCATGTGCACAGGAATGGAGCACAATGGTGAGTGAAACCATAGTAGGATGACTGAGGCAGTCAATAACATGATTGGAGATACATGTCTTATACTTGATGTTGAGATGGAACTATTGTAGGTAGTTGGACCACTTGTTATGGTGGCCATTCTGCAATTTCCCCTGTGTCTATATGAACTGCAAAGGCTTGTGATCAGTGTGTATGATCCTCTCTTTCCCCAGAATGTAATTTTTCCATTGACGACAGTCTTGTACAATTGAATAAATTTCCTTTTCATAGGTGGGGTAATTTCAGAAAGTATCGGAGAGTGTCTCACTATGGTATGCCACCAGATGCCTGTTCTTAGTGATAAATACACCCACATCATAATCAGATGCATCAGTCTGAATCTCGAATGGTTGTTATAGATCGGTAAAGAATATTACTAGAGTTTAGAACAAACGATGTTTCATATCAAAAAATGCTCGTTGTTGCTCCTTCCCCCACATGAACTTATCCCTACCACCTCCCTTGGTCACCTGGTTGAGGGCCCATGCAATATGGGATAATCCCAACATGAACCGTCGATAGAAATTGGCTAGTCCTAAGAAGCTCCGAAGCTCGATCAATGTGGTCGGGGATGGCCAGTCACGGATGAATTGGATCTTAGCTAGATCAACATGTAACCCATGTTCATCAACAATGTAGCCCATGTATTGGAATATGTTCATGCGAAAAGAGAATTTTTCCAAGTTGGCATAAAGCTTATGCTACCATAGAGTGCTCAAATCCTATTGAATATGCCACATGTTCTCCTCCCACGTTTTGTTGAAGATGAGGATGTCATCCAAATATACTACCACAAAGGAGTTGGTGAAGTGTTTCAATGCATCATCCATCAACCTAATGAAATTGGTTGGTGCATTTGTTAAGCCAAAGGGCATGACTAGCCATTCATAGAGACCTTCTTTAGACTTGAAGGTTGTCTTCCAGATATCAATTGGTTCGATGGGAACCTGGTGGTAGCCAGACTTCAGGTCAATATTACTGAAGAACTTTTCCCCCTTGATTTGGTCAAGAAGGTCATCAATCCTGGAAATGGGGTAGCGGTTCCTGACTGTGATTTTGTTTAAGGCTCTGTAATCAATGTAGAGTCGCTTAGTCTCATCCTTCTTTTGCAATAGTACAAGCAAGCTTCTACAAGGGTAGGAATTGGGTCTGATGTGCCCCTTTTGAAGAAGCTCTTGGATATGATGCCTAATTTCATCATTCTCCATCAACGAGCACCGATAGACTGGTCCATTAGTTAGAGGTACGTCGGGGGTCAGATCAATTGGATGCTTGACTTGGCAGTGTGTCGGTACCCCTATAGGTGAGGAGAATATGGCTCTGTATTCTTCCATGATCCTATCCACTAGCTTATGCTGCAAAGAGAGGCGTTGTTTAGAGGCCACAGATGTGGTGGTGACCTTCTACTTACTATGAGCATGGATCACAAAGAAGATGAAATTCCCAGTCTATGAAATGAATTTAGTGCATTGCTTAGCAGAGATTAAAGAAATAACAGTAGGTGGTGCCACCTCTAGGATCCTGTACAATTGTCTACCCAAAGTAATAATAACACTGTGGGGTATAGACTCATACAAAACATGACTCTTTTATAAATATGGTTGTCCTAAAAGACCATCACAAACTTCAAGGGGAGAAATATCACATAGTACCTTATCTTTGAAAGGCTTGATTACATAGGGTAGACGATATTGTTGGTTGACACAAAGATCTCTTCCTTGACAAAGCTAACCGATGGTGTAGGGCTAAGGGTGTAGTGTCATTGGCAAGTTCAATCGATTGATGACCTCTATTGAAATCAGGTTCTTCTTACTACTACTGTCGACAAGGAAATGAATCAGATCCCCCTTGACCCACATATGTGAGTGAAAGAGGTGTTCCCCTTCCTCTGGTTCTTTTGGTTCACTTGGTTGGACTTTGGTGGTAGCGAGCATGGTATTGGGTTCAACATCGATAATCTACTTCCCTCCTTCAGGATTTGACCTAGAATCAAAATCAACCTCTGATTCAGAATCCTTCATCTCAACCATGAGGAACTACTTGGAGTGACATTCATCGATGTTGTGCCAAGTACTTTTATGGTACTCACACCTTTTTCCCATGTCCTTCTTTGTCTTCTCATTTCCCTTCTTGTGTTGTGGCTTGGAAGGATTGTCTTGAGGGTGACCATATCGACTTGTTCCCTTGATTTGTGGGTTGGGGTAGCCTTTTCCCTACTTTGGCTATGAGGGGTTTGCAAATCCAAACTCTGACCATTTTTGCTTAAATTTATGCTCGATATTGACAACGTATATATAATTCATGCCCAATGAGGCGATGTCCAGGAACTCCATTTTTGTTTGAATGTATCTATGCAAACAACCGCACTATTTGATCACTAGATGATGCTCAGAATATTTGATACCCAATTTGGTGCGTAGGGTATGGAAAATATTGGTGAAGTCTGGTACTGTTTGGTCCCTTTCTTGATGTAGGGAGGTCCATTTGGTGTACTGGTCCTAGCAGCTTCCAACAGGGTAGTATTGTTCTTTAATGGCGTCCCATAAGGAATCCCATGTAGGCACCACCACAAAAATTGTAGATTCCTCCACAACTCTTTTCTCAGAGTAAGTCTCCCACCAGTCTTTAACATGGGGAATGACTTTGAGGAGTGCACAAGTGATCTTTTCCCTTTCGGAAAAATTGTGGACTGAAAAAATCCTTCGAGCAGATTCAACCATTTATCTACAACATCCACATCTACCAATCCTTCAAATAATGGAATATCAAAATTTATGTGTACCTTGAAGGGGGTTGCATGTCCGCTTGATGAAGATGCTTCTCCCGTGGGAAAACGTCTAAGGGTTTGTGTGAAGTTGTCCATCATTTCGTTCCTTTGTCACGCAAGGGATTCCTCGAGCAAAATTTTAATAGGATATCCTGCTCCATCATATTTATTTTCTTCTCCCATGTTTTTTTGTTGGAATTGGTGTGACCGATATGGTAATGGTTTGATTGGTTCGAGTCCCAACTTCTTATACCCGGACCTTGTCAGGGACATGCACGAAGAAAAATAAATGAAGAGCAGACCGCTCTAATACCACTGATATGGATTTAGGAGAGGAACAAAATAATTAATAGATTGAATACAATAAACACAAAGATAGGAAGAATAACACAAATATCCATTGAACAATATCTTCTATTAAATAATGAAATAGGTTGAAACTATAAAACTGTAGAACTGAAACTTGCTCGAATGGTGGTAGCTATCTCTGAGAAGAAATGTGGCTACTACAGGCATCCATTTGAGAATAATGGATTACAATGAGGCTCCAGAGGCCCTTTTCATATTACTCATGAACACCAAAACCTTAGACATCCAAAAACCTATCCCTAGAAGGTGAAACGCCAAAAGTCATGTGGGCCCTATGGGTAAGTTGGTGTAACTTGGAACCTCAACTTCCTAGGTTCGTAACTTTTTCATACGACCTCCATTTTAGGCGCGTGATAGCCCATTATAAATGTATTTCATAGAAATACACATTCCATCATTAGACTCTGACTATGTCTATAGTTTGAGTATGGAAAGTTAAAAAAACAACGTTTAGGGCCCCAAAACAGCCCTGGAAGTACAACAACATGTGTTGACATGAAAACATACAAAATAAGCAAGTTGGCTTAGGTGAGAGGCCACCTGTATCCACCTGGAGAATGTTCGAGGCTTCAGACAACCCGAGAAGTGTAGAACTCACAATTATAAAGCAGTACAGAAAGACGTGCTGAATAAAAAATGGACACGAGGTGGATAAGATGGGTGGCCACCAATATCTACCTAGATCATTTATCATATTGGGAAGTTTTTCTTCTTTGTGATTTTCTCTCAGAGTGAGCGAAAGGTTGCAGCCACACCCATGGCCTCCGCAAATGACCTCTCCACGTAGCAGAAACAAGTGGATAAGGTTGTATAAGAATACAAAGACATATTTTTATCACCTACTGGGGTACCTCTACACTTTCAGGTCAAGCATCCCATCGATATGACCCCAGAGCACTGCTACCCAATTCGACAGTATATCGCCGCTCTCTGCTAGAAAATGAGGAGATCAAGATTCAGATCTAAGAACTTCCACAAGGGTCACATCTGACCCAACTTATCACCTTGTGGAAGCCCAATCATGCTGGTGAAGAAGAAACATTGGACTTGGTGACTCTGCATTGATTACCAGACCCTAAATAAAATCACAGTCAGGAATCGGTACCCTTTTCCCTGAATCGACGATCTCTTTGATCATCTCAAGGGGTCAAAATACTTTAGTAATATTGATCTGAAGTCTGGCTACCATCAGCTCCCAATAGAACATACAAATGTATGGAAAAATGCCTTCAAGTCAAAAGAAGGTCTTTTTGAATGGCTGGTCATTTCCTTTGGTTTGAAAAATGCCCCAACAAATTTCATGAGGATGATGGATGATATATTGTGACCTTTCACTAATTATGTTTTGGTGGTGTATCTGGATGACATCCTCTTCTACAACAAGACTTGGGAATAACATTTGCAAAATATTCAATAGGTTTTTCACACTCTGGGGTAGCACAAGCTATATGCCAACTTGGAAAAATGCTCCTTTGGCATGGACATGGTCCAGTACCTAAGATACATTGTTGATGCACATGGTGTGCATTTTTATCCAACCAAGATCCAAGTCATCTGTGACTGGCCATCCCCAACCACAGTCACTGAGCTTCGAATCTTCTTAGGCCTTGCCAATTTCTATCAAAGGTTTGTGTTGGGATTATCCCATATTTCATGGGCCCTCAACCAAATAACCAAGGGTGGTGGAAAGGAAAAATTTGTGTGGGGCATGTCCCAAAAGAAAGCATTTGATGATCTAAAGTAGTGTTTGTGCTCTTCCCCAATGCTTTCATTACCTGACCTACAACAACCCTTTGAGATCAATACATATGCTTTAGACGATGTTGTGGGCATAGTCATGACTTAGCATGGCCACACTGTGGCCTATCATAGTGAGACACTATTATATGTCATCTGTAAGTACCATACTTACGAAAAATAAATGTACTCAATTATGTAATCCTACTGCTAGTTGTGGCATTACATTCTTGGGAAGGAGACAATCATCCATGATGATCATAAGTCACTGCAATTCATGCAGACACAAGGAAAATTGTAGAATGATTTCCATTATAAGTGGTCCACATATTTGAAACAGTTCCACCTCAACATCAAGTATAAAATAGGAAGTACCAACCGAGTCACTAATTTCATCAGTCGACTTCTAGGTACAACACTCACTACAGTGTTCAATTCTTACGACCATGAGACCTATGAATGGCCTCACCTCTATGAGTAATATCGTGACTTTGCCAACACCTACCATATGTTGGGTCCAAACACCACTGCCACTAATTTCCAACTTCAGGACGGGTTGTTGTGCCATCTGGTCCATCTATGCGTTCCATTAGGTGAGAAAGTGAAGATGTTTTTGGAAGCGCACTATATTCGGGTGGCAAGACACTTTCGTGTGGAAAAGACATTGGAAATGCTGCAACAACATTTCTACTAGTCGAAATTTTGACAGGATGTCAGAAAGTATATCCGACCACTAAGAAACAAGGCATGTACAATCCTCTTCCTACTCTTGACAGGCCCTGTAAATCCATCTCAATGGACTACATGTCGAGCCTTCTATCCACCAAGAGGGGTAATGACTGTATTTTTTTGGTGGTTGATTTCTTTTCCAAGATGGCAATTTTGGCCGCCTACAAGAAGAGAATCACAATGGAGGCCACTGCCAAGATCTTCTTTGAATGAGTGTGGGTACACTTTGGGATCCCTAAAACCATTATCTCAGATCGAAATAGATGTTTCCTCAACACATTATGGTCAAGCCTTTGGTCACTGTTGAACATCAAGCTCACCACGTCCACTGCTTTCCAACCCCAGAAGAATGGCTAAACCAAGGTTGTCAACCGGATAATCATGCACATCCTGTGCATGTACAATTCCAATCACCCCTGCACCTAGGATGAGATTCTTCCCTATGTTCAACATAGCTACAAAAAATCCATGCATATCTCAATCGACCACAACCCCTTTCAGGTGGGGTTGGGATTTCAACCATTGGGTCCCATGTTTGTTGCACTACCCCTTGCGGCCACCCAGGAAAACTCATTGCATGCTCCAACTAGAGCTGACAAAGCCACCCGGTTCATTGAGAGGATCTAGCACATCCGCCAACATGTTCAGTATATTTTACAGAAGTCCATTGCCAAGTACAAGCAACACCATGATCAACACCGGGGGCCACACTAGTTTTAGGGAGGAGAGAAAGTTTGGTTTCACTTGCAGAAAGAACACCTTACAGGGCCTCATAGGAATCTTTATATATTTCTTTATGGACCCTATACCATCACCAAGGTTATGGGTACAAATTATTTTGAGCTTAACCTTCCCCTCTTCCTTGACTTGCACTGAGTTTTCAATGTGGACCTCCTTAGGCCTTATTTTCCACCATTATTGGACACCTCAAAGATAGAAGAACAATTGAAACCAATAGATATCAACCCTGACTACATGGAAAAAGAGTACACTGATCATATAATGGACACATAGGTCAAGGGAACTCGCCAACAGAGGATCCAACATTATCAGGTTCTCAAAGCAGGGAAACTCCTACACTAAGAAAGTGGCTCACCCAGGGCCAAATTCAACAGAAATTTCCTCATCTAATGGGGGGACTCAACAAAATGGAGAAAAATGATTCCTAATGGGGGAGTATTGATCCAGGAGTATCTCGGTGGCCACCCACCTTGTTCAACTGGCTCAAAACATTTTTTTGGAAACTGACTATTTTTAGTAGTTTTTCGGTTCCTGAACTTTTGGGGCCATTTTGAGGGCCTCAATGAAGATTTTTCACGACCATTCACCTCAATTATAGCCAAATGATTTGATCAATCCCCCTAAATGAATTTCCTCATCAATACCTTTCCAACGAGCTATCGTTCTCCCTAAACGAATATGGTATGCAAAAGTTACGACCCCAGGAAGTTGATGTATTAATTTACCCCTAGGGTTAGGTTTTTGGATGTATAGGGTTTTGGCATTCATTTTTATTGTAAAAAGGCCTTCAAAGCCTCATTATAATCATATTATTGCAAATAAGCATAACTGTCACATCTCTTCTTAGAGATAAGTTGCCACCATTCTAGCCATCTTGTTTTCAGTATGCATTTTACAGTTTTCAAAATATTTCTTATTTAATAGAAGTCAAGTTTTATTGTATACCTGCTATTTTTCATTGTGTCTTTGTGTTAATGTTATAAATACGTGGTTTCATTTCATTTCGATCCTAAATCTGAATCAATATTTCCATGAGTGTGGCAAGGATATTTTTCCATTACAAGGCTAGAATGGATCTTTTGGAAACTATATATATATATATATATATATGAATAATTTATTGGAGGGTGGAGCACCGATATTGACCATGATACCACGAGTGGGAACTAGTCAAGGAATTTACCTTGCTTAAAATCCTTAGTACCCTTTTTTCCAAAAGTGATATTTTGAAGATATTTCCCTCTTTATCATTTTTCGAAAAATTAGTTAATGCAGGGAGTCGATAGTTGGGAAATAAACCACCCACAATGAATAATGCATGGGGAGATGGGTATCGCCAACACCTCCTTTTCCTCCATAATTTACCATGAACTCCTCTGACACAAGAAAGGGAAACCATTAACCTTGTGGAGAAGGAAGAAAAAAATTGACAAGGGATTGGAGAGAAGAGAGGTTTGGCAGGAAAAAAAGGGAGAGTAGAGAAAAAGGAAGGCACAGGTCTCCAGAGGAATGCATGTGGTAAGGATGATTTTTTTCCTAAGACATAACTGATACAAAGTGGTATCAGACAAGTAGTATTGAAACTACCTGGGGTATCAAAGTAAAGCGAGTGCGTTCGTTACCTTTCTATGAAATTTGAGTAGAGAAATATTGAACCTGACCTGAAGATAAAATGTCACAAGTTGATGCTTGCTGGATGGAAACTGACACTGGTAAGGGGAGGGTTTTGAGGGACTATGTAGAAGTGAAGGGACTCCCTTGTGTGGAGTAAAACTAGTTGGGAATGCATCTAGGAAGCTCATGGTGGCCCTGACTTTGTGGGTGCAAAGGATTCATGTTGTTGATTTCCTGTGAAGGAGTGTGGCCTTCACACCCAACCCAAATTTTCTAAATAAACTTAATTAACCCTAGTGTTATCATGGTCTAGAACGAAGGTGGTTTGTTGTAGAGAGCATAGTGCAATAGAGCCTATGGTTGGGTGGAAAATCACTCACCCTCAGTCAGTTGGATTGGCTGGTAGTTTTATGAACATATAAGTTTCAAATATGTGCTCTGTATAGTTAAAGGTTTGAATAAATGTGCATGTTTGTAATTCATGAACTTATATAAATTCTTGAGAAAAATGAATGGAATGTATGATTGTGTAATTTCCTGTATGATGGGTAAAATTTGCATGTTGGATTATTTTTCTTTTCAATGTTTTGGTCGATGGCCTGTAATTACATGAAAAAATATCTGAGAATGACCTAAATTGAGTGAAGAGTCTATTCACTCAAGAAGATCATTTTTTTTCCTTGAATTTACACAACCCAAGAGTTGGCAAGCGAAAGGTTCATCTTTTAGGCTTGTGCTATGCAACCTTAGGAAGCTCATTTTTATAGAGGAATCAAATCGTCAAAACCCTCTTCCTCTATAACCTGTAATGGAACCATGAGGATGTAACCTTGATGTGGGAACAAAGACCTATCAAAACCCTCAACTAGTTTGCAAAGATAAGTGGGGATCCGACAAAGACTTGTAAAGGATTTTTGAGTGAAAATACAGAATTTGGATAACCCTTGGTGTGCTTAAACATGGCGACAAAACCTATACCATACATAACCCTGACATAATGAAACCTTAAAATCATGAAGAAAAGGGTAGGTGCCATGTGGAAAGGATAGGTTCCAATCCCTGGTAAAATTGGGATGAAGGGAGGGGCCTGTTATTATTCAAGTACTTCTAACCCCAAAAAGAACGAGGACCATTGATCATGTTGATCTCAGTCGTCAAATCTTTCAGCGAAAGCATTTTCGGGAAGATTTTAAGCTTGATAACTTCGCATTTTGAAGAGGTGAGTCTGAAATTAGTGACTTGATTAACTGACATTCACCTTTAAGCCTGAAATGGATATGGGTCTTTAGATCATATATATTTGATCTGTTAGATTTGTCAAAATTAGGTTACCCCATTAAAAAGGGTCGTGCAACTTAAAAATCCGCTAAAGATATAGATTGTTGATCGGTGTGAATTTTCCACTTTTTGATCTTGTAGATGAGCATGTTTTTTTGGAAAGACTCATTTGGGGAGTCTCATGGTAACTTGACATTCCTAAGAGGAGGGGTGATGGCCTATGGATGAGAGACATGTGACATCCTATAATTGGGAGTCATATTTCAGGAAATCCCATTCATGAGACCACTTGCGAGAACACTTTTTCAAGAAGGAATTGTTCACAAATATTTTCCTGATGGGTGAGCCTAATGGAGAGAGTTTGATAGTATTGCAAGTTGTAAATTTTGTATAAACCATGAGGCATGGTAAAATGATATGATTATTGGGTGAGGCTGATGGAAAATGTCTGATGGTCTTGTGTGCTTCGAAAGTCTAATGGCTTGTGTCCAATGGTGAGAACCCCTATATAGTTTCTTCAACCCTGTGAGACATCAAGTCCTTGTCAACTAGATGAGTGAAGTAGGCCCATGTGGATGCCACGTGGATATGATGACATCACCTTTGAGTATTCCTAAGAAACTTTAAGAGGCCATATATTTCTATCCAAATATTGCATATGAGTATGGTTACTGTCATTAGAAAGATCTTGAGGAGTAGAATTGAAATGTGATCTCAGAATCAAAGTTAAATTGATGGACAATAAGATAAAATTTGAACATCCTACCATCCTAACGAAAATTAGGGGGTCGGGTGTGTTTTAGAGTGGTATCATATCAGTTTTATAGCACTTGGGATGTATGGCCAAGAACCAGGCCAAGGTGATGATAGGTCATCAATATGACACATCAACAAGAAGTCCAAAATTTTGTTTTAATAAAAAAAATTTGCTTTTATTTTTCCTATATTTACTTGACATACGAAGGAAGAAAAATTCTAGGGGCATGTCCACGATGTTGATGGAAAAAATTTGTAATTAGGTGAGCATGAACATTCTCACGTAGGAACATGTGTGCATTCCTATGAACATGCACGTGTTCCTGATGTGATAGGTTTGACAAACCATAAACCACCACCCATGATGCCACATAGGCTCATGGGCAGGACCACATTCACATTACTAAGAACAAATTCATATTCCTAAGAACACGTGCACATTCTTAGTAATGGGCACGTGCTCCTATTGGGCCCAATTAAAAGGGCTTGCAACCCTTTTTTTTGGCCCATTCGGCCATCGCATTGTGCCTTTTACAAAGCATTGAGAACATTGGAGGGAGGGAATTTGATGACAAAGTTTCCAAAGGATCCTAATGCCATCTTGGAGAGAGCCAGGTATTTATTCCCATTAATTTCTTGTTTTTTTCATTTCATAAACTATATAATTTATTGTATTTTTTAATTTTCTAAGTTAATTTAAAAAATCAACTTAATTTATATAAACTCCATTATTAAATTGAAACACAATAATTAAGATAAAATGTGCATAGAACCAAAACTTGACACAACCTCAGGAAGGCACTCAAAACCCCAACCCACAACTGAAAAATGTAAACAAATAAATTGATGAAGGGTTGTTGTCTCTCATATCAATTGTCCAAGACTTAAGGAGTACAAGAGAGCTTAGCCAATTTTCATTGGTCACTTCATTGGATGTCATTGTATCGTCCATTACAAGTTCCCAAGGGGAATTAACCAGTATTTTTGAATACAGGGATAGGATTTCTCAGTATTACAGGATTGATATTGACAAAAACCAAGTGAGATACTTGAATATTACAAAACAAGAATTGATATCACAGTTCATTGATCCTAGTTCGGGACTACATCCACCAATAAACAAGAGACATATTTGTATGGATTGGTGCATCCACCAATAGTTTAAGGACAATTGGTTGTATATATGGTTTATAGTGTTTGAAAAACCTCCCTACATTAATAGGGAGTTGCCTCTTTATTTCCTCAAGAAATTATGGGTAGATTTTATTTTTGGTCACCATGTTAACTACTTTGACATTGAATTCTAGGGGATGGGTTGTGGGTTTGCATAGGACATAGAGAATACTAGGCGTGACCTAGTTATAGGACCTCGTCCTACCATGTGAAGGCCTAACCACCCTGCTCAACATCCTCCCATCGTGGAAGTAATCATGCAAAAACAATTATCGATATCAGCATTGACTCGAAGCCTGGTGCAACATGGGAGTTTTTTAGCACTATCTTAGAAAGAGGTGCCTACTTATGACATTGGTAGAGGGGATAAACATTCAATCCCTGTAGTAGATTGTAGTCAAGAGAGGGCACATGGACATGAGAGTTTAATGGATGAGGTCAGTATATTGACCATATCTACATTCTTCATGATTAATATAGCTTATTTTATGATATTTTCCAGTTTCTACACCCATATAGAAGACCCTCTACATTGGTAGATGCAACAGTAGAGGGAGATAGCTCATTTAGTGTACCACATACACATGTCTATGTCACCTTCGATAAATTCATCACAATGATTTTTTTATTCTCTATCATCCTCAAATATAATGTTCTTGTGTTTACATGTTGTGATACCATAGGATGATGAGCCATGTCCACCTAGGACGAACAAGTCACCACCTTCATAGGTATCATGTATTGAGTTAAATATTCTTTAAATGTGAAATTTGTTATATTTTTTTTGTTTAATTTTACTTTTTTGTACTAATAAAAATATTATAAATATGTATGCAGGTTGCTTCATCCATTGTTGGGTCATCTATACCACCACCCTTTCATTCACCACCACTATCAAAATTCCACCCATCATTTCCCCCTAGATACAAGGTTAGTCCAGTCCTTGGTCACCCTACCCCATCTCTTGGTATATCTCTTTCCACCCCAAGAGTTTTACCAACCATCATACAACCCATGGGGGTTTATCACCATTCACCCCCACCATATTTCTTATCCCATCCATCCAAAATGGTTGCACTTGTAGGCCACCCACTGTCACTACATTTTCCTTCTCATCCATCCACAATGGATGCAATCGTACATCACCTATCCCCACCACCTTTTCCATATCATACATCCATAGTGGATTCACCCATACACCACCCACCCCCACCACCTTTTCCATCTGATGCATCCATAGTGGTTGCACACATACGAGACCCATCAATCATCTCTGTTGCAGACCAGACTGTGACATCCACTGAGGCTTAGATAGTAGTTGTTTCCTCGAAGTAGGTTGTATAGACGAGTGCTCCACTTTTTAGTGACTCCCTACCATTGTATGATTTATTCATGGTGAGATCATTTGTTGATGAATTTTTATGTATCATGAATGGAATTTATTTTATGCATTTTTGTTTAAATTTCATGCTTTGATCCTTGTAACTACTGTAGGGTGGAATCAATGAGAGATTAGGGTCGTGGAGGAGGGTAACACCCTTGTTATTGTCAGTATCATCTATGACGAATTGTCTTAACTTGAACTACAAAGTATCATTATGTAATTCTATTAATTCATTTTTTAATTTTTTTTATAAGAATGTTATTTCTTTTTCCAATCTTTGTAAATTAACCTTGTACAATTAATTACTGCAAATGGATTCTTAATAAAAACATAAAAGATACAATGGAACACACACATTGCACAAGGATTTTACCCTGGAAGCCCAAACCAGGAAAACCAACAACATGTTTAAATCCACACATATAATCTTTATTTGTCATTTTCATTGTTTACAATACAATATATAGGATCTCATGACATCTAAAAATACCTAATCCATTAACCCTATATTATAAACCAATTGTGTTTCCTTGATCATAATTACATTACCATGCGCCACAAAACTTTGTGCCATAAAATCACCAAAGGAGAAAAACATATCGAGAAAAATTGCTCGATAAAAACCTATCAATGATTTTTCTCTCAACGACGACCTTCAGCCATGAATACAATGCCCTTCCTGCATGTTTATAGAACCCTTCAGGTGTGCTTTATGGTCTCCTTTAGGCCGAATTGATGACCCCCATCCCATTTCACTATGTGAAAATAATATAACACATACCTAACAATCTCCAGAGTGACAAAGCATGCCCAAGTGAAAAACCACTCGAGGTGCTTCTTCAATCCAGAGAAGAAAGATCAACTTCCAGGATGCCTCTGATAGTGGCAAGAGTGGTAGTGGTCAATGAGTGACCAATGAGTGCCATTTTGTATCTAGGGCACCACATGGCACTTTTCCATGTTTGTATCTAGGGCACTTGTCGTCGTTTTATATATTGGGCATAATCTGTCATTTTGTAAAAAATGTACAGTTGATACCATGTTGAATATATATATATA
>ML798544.1:85589-109664 GCA_009831015.1 Picea engelmannii | reverse complement strand
TGGCCTCAAACAGGCCTGGTTTATATAGCCTTGGAGTTGGTTTCACATCCCCAACTTCCTCCAAGAATCTGGCCTCCAAAAATGCCCAATATCCCCCAAAAATGGAGAAAATCAATTAAAAATGGGCATTGTTACAACAAAAACACCAAAACTATATAACAAAACCCAAAATTAGACCAAATTCGGGCGCTAGCCCCCTACATGTGCGCGCGCCCCCCTTAACTCGGTCATATGGTTCGGCATGTGGCCAAGCGCCATCGCACTGGCCCCTTCTCGTTAGCCCTGGCTCCGGGTTCTTCGGGGCTGTCATAGGCCCGTGGCCCAACAGTCCTAAACTCCCACGCGTTCCGTTTGGTGGTTGGCCCTCGCGCATATGGTGGTAACAACATATAACCCCTGGCTAAACAATAGAACCATTGGCACTCGTTTTATGGCATGGTCCCGTGTGATAGGTATGGAACCGAGGGCTGGGGCTAAGCCCTGGCCCTTTTCCCCGTGGCGTGAAACCATATACTAATTCAAATACAAACTTTTCCGTTCGTTTAACAAGAATCACCGGTGGACGGCCCGGTTAGCCCGACGTTGTGAGTTCATTCGACTGCCGGAGGTCACGGGTTCGAAACCCCGACTGAGCCACCAAACCAATTTTTAATGAAAACCAACGAACCAATAATGGGGTGCCACGTGGCAGCCCATGACTGGGCCACGTGGCACCCTTACCAACCAACCAAATTATGCCACGTGTCAGCATTTGATTGGTCCACGTGCCTTCCAGTCAACTGCCACATCGATTGCCATACCGCCACGCGTCACTGCCGTACTGCCACCTGTCATCCCACGTGTCTGCCCCATCAGCGTGCCATGTCATCCGATGACGTCAGCCTGCCACGTGTCACCCTGTCAGTGGTGACACGTGTCACTTCCGTACTGGTCCGATCGTACGCCAAAAGTGCCAAATTCACCTGACACGTGTCGTGCCCTGGTGATGCCACGTGTCCTCCGTACGGTCTGCCACGTGTTGCCTTTTGAAGCCGCCACATCATCTGTACGGCCCTGCCACATCAGCTGTACGGACGTGCCACGTGGACTGTACGGACTGTACAGTCATCCCCTTTTTTGCCTGTTTGACTTTTCGGACAGAACGCGATATCTTCTCCATACGGACTCCGTTTGACGAAGTAAATATACCACCAGAATCAAGAAGACGAGACAGACGCAATGGCACAGGTTTCGTCGCATTCCGAGAACTTTCATTTTTGAGCATTTTTAAGCCCTATCAGGCTTCTGGATCCGATTTCGGATCAGTGGAAGAGTATCACAAACCTATTTTTGGAAGGGTTGAATTTGTTCAACCATTTGGGCTACCTGAGATGACTGCGTGAAGAAGGAACTTTTTTTCTTTTTTGCAATCTTGTCGAGCTTATTTTATTAGATAGAAGGTGCTTGGTCCGAGAATGTAGTGGTTGCAGTATCATTTTGTTCACCTTTTGAAAATATTGTGAAGAAGATTAATTTTGTAGTATGAGATACTACCTTGTGAAACTGTTTAGGTGGAACATTAGTCGGAACTACCTCTAGTATTTTGTAGAGATGAACCCCCAGAGAAACAAAGACACTGCGAGGTTGAGATTCATAAACAACATGACGTTTCCACATATATGGTCAGCCCAAGAGAACATCACAAACATCCAATGGGGCAACATCACATAATACCTCGTACTTGAAGGGATGGATGTCGTATGACAATCGACACTGTTGGTTGACACAGAGATATCGTCCCTGGAAAATCCATCTGATGTTGTATGGCTGCGGGTGTGGTGTTGTTGACAATCCCAAATTTTTTACGACCTCTGCTAAGATGAGGTTCTTATGGCTTCCTCTATTAACAATAAAATGTAGTGGGGTGCCCTTCACCCATATCTGTGAATGAAAAAGGTGCTCCCCTTCTTCAGGATCTATTGGTTCTTTGGGTTGAATTGTTGCGGTTGCAAAAATAGCAGTGGGGTCTTCGTCGATGATATGTCTTTTACCAATATTTTCAGAATCAGATTCTGAATTAGGGTTCGACTCCTTGTCTTTGATATTGACCACCAATGATTGTTTTGAGAGACATTCGTCGGTGTTTTTCAAGGAGATTTTGTGGAAATAAAACCATTTTCTGGTGTCCTTCTTTGTATTTCCATGACCCTTCTTTACCTGTGGATTAGACTGGTTTTCAAAAAGTTGTTTGTTAGGGATGTCTCTATCATACTTTGGTTGTTGAGGATTTGCAGACCCGAACTCCCGTTCGTTCTGGTGCTTAAATTTATGCTCTATTTTAACAACATATCGATAAGAAACACCGAGTGATGAGATTTCCATAAAATCTATTTCAGTTTGGATGTATTTGTGTAGAGCCCCACGGTATTTCAGAACCAAATGTCGTTCAAAGTCTTTGGTACCTAGCTTGATGCGCAAGGTATGGAAGGTATTGGTGAAATTTATAACTTCTTGGCCCCTCTCTTGCCGTAGTGTGGTCCATCTCATGTATTGGTCCTCATAGTTGCCAACGGGGTAATATTGTTCCTTTATTGCATCCACAAAAAAATCCCAAGTGGGCTCGACCCCATATATTCCAGAATTCTCTGTGGAACTTTTCTCCCAGTTAGTTTCCCACCAATGTTTGACATGGGGAGAGATTTAAGGAGTGCGAAGGTGATATTTTCCCTGGCAGAAAAATTATGAACAAAGAAATAACCTTCGAACAAATTTAACCATTTTTCTAGGGCATCTGCATCTATCTGACCTTCAAATACGAGAATATAAAAATTAACCTGTACCTAGAAAGGAGAGGTGCTTCCAAAGTGGTTGTTTA
This sequence comes from Picea engelmannii, assembly GCA_009831015.1. Classification (NCBI taxonomy): domain Eukaryota; kingdom Viridiplantae; phylum Streptophyta; class Pinopsida; order Pinales; family Pinaceae; genus Picea; species Picea engelmannii. Next base: position 106,810 of record ML798544.1, on the reverse strand, counting down.
ATGAATATGCGCATGTTTCTATCGACATGCATTGAATGATGTGGGAAAAATTCTCCATCATTTCGTCCCTTTGTCATGTGATAACTTGCTCAAGCAACATATTTATAGAATTGTTGGCATAGGGGCAAACCCTAGGTTGAACGCTACAAAACCGCACCAACAAAACCCTAACTACCAGCCCTTTCGGCAACACCTGCGAAGAAGATGAAGTCTCACCCTAGGTAGAGGCAGGGGTGGTTTCAAGACTCCAGTGTCTGCAACCTTTGCTGGGACACAGATCTATGATTATATTCACTTAATAGAGAACTCAACAGTTATATTTATCAATATTCAGTTCTTAGTTACATCACAGTTAAACCCTAATCACAGTTCATCATAGTGGTCAACCAGATATGGCATCTAGCAACACTTAGCATGACAAAACAGATAAGATCTTAATAGATTCAACACTAAGCACATGTATATAAGTCATATCTAACATTCATCCATACTATAAAGCATAGAGTAGTAACATATATATCTATCATTCATCTATGTTAAATCACTAAGAAAGTAAACATATAAAGACATCAATACATCGCACAGGGAAAAGAAACACAGCATGTACATGGTTCACCCCCACCCTGGGGCTACATCCACCAACTCTTCTCTTCTTTATTATCTTGGGTCAAGCTTCTTACAGGAACAAAGCATCCAGGTTCCACTCCATAGAGGACAGGATATCTGCGCACCTCGCTAGATCCTCCTTCCTTGTGTTACAACACAAAGCTTTCCATAGTCTGTTACAACCATGTGCACTTAGCTCTGCAAGTCTCACACAGTATGCACAAAGCATCTACAACTCGTGACCACATAGATCCAACTCTAGAACTTAGCCATTCGTACTCACTACATTGCTTTATTATCTATTTATACATACAAACTAGGCCTAAGCATGGGTAAACCCATGGGCCAACATCCCATACCTGTTACATAATCCCAAATCCAAAAAAGGGCCCTAAAAGGGGCCGAGATCTTGCGATCTCCACTTCATCTTGCACTCCGGCTTCGATAGCCTGTTGAAGTCCCAAAATTAGGTCAAACATGACCAAGAATCCTCAAAACTTGGTCAAGGGCTAACATGCCCCCAACACTCACCTGTGATTCATCTCGAGTCACTCTGATCTGACTAGTTCTGCTTCAAAATACTTGATATTGGCTTGATCTGCTTTGACTTGTTTCTATGCTACGACCTCCTTTTCAGTGAACTCTTGTGTGACTGCTTCGTTGACAGGTCCTTTGAGGCGCTGTTCATCTGTAGTGACAAGTTTCTCTAGTTCCTCTCCCCGACCTTCAATTTATGTGAACAGTTGGTAAGCCTTGTCTTGTATAGGTTTGAGCCTCTGAGTTACTTCCATAACTCTGCTCTGAATAGTATGGAATTGCTATTGGCCAATGTGATACTCTTGGGATCGCTTCATTATTTCCACAACTAATAGGGGCTTCAACTGCTACTATATTTTCATTACTTGGTAATTTGATTCCTGGAGTTGTGACTCCAGTGCCTTCAATTCTGGATCCTCAGTGAGTTGTTCATACGTTTGGGCACTACAATGACTCAGTTGCTTGTGTTCCAAGGAAAAGAATTTTATTCTTTCAACTACGCTTCAAGCAGTTTCTTCCCTTTGGTCCCTTACATCCTGCGGGGTGTCAGGTACAATGCGAAGCTCAAAATTTGTTATTCATTGTTGTAGCTGCTGGACAACTTCTGTGAGCTACTCTAATTGATGTGTGACTCTCTCTTCAGCCTGTATATCTAATCCTGTCATGGAGCAGAGGGTTTTGTTTACTGCTTCTTTTACTTTGATTTTCTCTATGAGTAGCTGCTATTTCTCTTGTTGCATCTATGCTTTCTCCGCTTCAAACTTGGCCTCGAGAGAAACCTTCTCCTATTCTGCAATTATGGGTTGTTCTACAATGTCACCTTGTACTTGCTTCAAGGTATGGGTATATTGTTTTGCTTCTTCTTGTGCACGATGAAGACGAGCTTCGACTGCATCAGCTAATCGTCGGAGTTAAGATGGCTCATCCCCAAACTCTGGTTCTCTTGATGGCAGGGGTGCAATGAACACTGTGCAGCTGGACTGAAGGGCCTGTTGTACCCCTTAGAACTCAACCTTAAGTCTGTCATACATTTCCTCTTGCTTAGCTTCTCGTTTCTCCACAATCTCGAGTGAAGCATCGTTGAGGGCTACTATGATGAAGTCAAAGTCATCAGTAGTAAGCATGGTCTTCATCCTGGTCATGGTGGCTCTCATTTTCTTCCGGGAAGAAGGTTTCAGGGGAGAAACCTTCCTCTTCTTCAGGGGATCGGTCTCATCTCTCAGCGGTGTTACTTCACCTTGCTTCTGTTCAAATCCTGTGCCATTTATTTCTTCCTCCTCACCCCCTCGGTCAAGTGATATTGAAGCAGTATTTCCTGAGGCGCTGCTTAGGTCTTGGACCTCTTCAGTATTCTTCATTTTGTTGGGTCCAAGTGTATCATGCACGATTTCTGGGCTGTCAAGGTTAGACATCTCTACATGTTCTGCTGGAATAAGGAGGTCTACCGACCAGTCCTTAGTGATCTCCTCAAGATCCTCTTTTGTGAGCTTGTATTACGACTACAGCTGCTCCTTATGTTCATCGACTCACGTTGTAAGGTAGATGAAGTTTCAATCTGCACATAACTTCATCATAGGTCAAAATCTCTATAAGGTGTTCGGATTCATGCGAGGCTCTACTTCTATGGCTCTCTTTAGCTGAAGGTAGTACGTGTGAAAAACAACGTTCGAATGACACTGTTTGTTCGTATCGCTTGAGTACCATAGTGTGGCAAACTTCGCAGTAAGTGGTTCGAATGGTTCAATATCCAGGAAGGTCTCACCTTCCGAAATCTCCCAAGAAACAAAGGCGATAAGGATTGGGAGCCAGCTGAAGTGGAATTCCTAGCCCTAATCTTGTGCTTCACGATAGTCTAGCTCCAACTGATTCATTAGTAGGTACTTCACCCAGTTCATCTGTAAACCTTCTATGCACTTTCCTGTGAAGTCAACAACAAAGCCTGTGACCTGCATAGGTATGTTATTCCTCACCAACTTTCCTACAATCAACTAACAGGCGAGGCACACTGCACCATTCTGGATGGAGGCTACCTTGTAGCCTCACATTCCCTTTTCGAAATCACCATATGTATCCTTGATTTTCTATGTCAGTGCGCGATCTGTGGATTTTCCTGGATATAACTCCTTTGGATCGGGTCCTTGCATACTCAAGCCTGTGATTCTATGGATCAACGTTGGTTCGACTGTAATACGACAGTCTAGCCAGAAGTAGCCACCATGGTAACATGAAAGCAATAACTTGACACAGGAATTGACTTCTTGGTGCCTTCCAAAGTGTGGGATTTTCATGACGTTTAACAAAGTGGACTATGCGAGGTTCATCATCCATGGCTGAGAGATTATCTTTGAGTTCTTCCCCTTCATCAGGGTCAGGTATTTATACGGGGAAAGCATATTGTAGTTTTTGCGGTCTCCAAGGTTGAAGTCACTGAACTTCAATGTTGTGATCTTATCCTGATGTGCGCAAACTATGCATATCCCCTTAGGGAGGTATGTAGTAACCATGGTGTACTCGAATTCACTTGGAAAACTATCTTGAATCACTGCCCTGACCAGAGGTGGGATGTAATACAACAATATGGTCGGGATCAACTTCACATTGGCTAGGTCATCTCTGTTTTTGGTTCTCTTTTCCACTGATGGTCAGGAAGGTCCGGCTCTACGAGCAGTCGATGGAGAGGCTTGCACTTCCCTCGTTGAGGATGCTTGTACACCTACATACATCACTCTTTCAGACATGATTCTGTCAGTCATGAAGTCGATGAGTACTTCTTTCATGGACTCTTTGACTGCGCTAAGTTCTTCAGACATACGCTCGTGGTTGAATATCTCGGGTTCGAAGAGTACCTGTTCAATGCAATGGGATAGATGGCTCTAACACAGTGGTCACTGTGTGAAATCAACTATGCTGCGAGATCTGATAGTCATAATTGGAAAAAATGTTCTCATTGCGTGGCACGATGGGATAAATAGATAACTTGGCAACAGATCTCTTGCAACGGGTGAGAATCCTTCATTAACTCAGTTATGTCTATTGTGGCACGATCCTAATAGTCTGGTGGTGAACTTTCTGACCATAAATTCCTTTCTACCCGTTCAGGCCATCAGTTGAATGGTTATACTGTTCCAATGACTATATTTCTTCACCATGGAGAAGTGCCATGTGATGTTGTTTTGATATTTTGACAAAGCTCCAATTTTGCAAATTTTCCTTCTGCGAAGTTCCCTCGGGAAATTTCTATAACTTTTCAATGTTATCTCTTTTCTTACTTAGTTTTCTAGCCTTCTTTCTAGTGAGCTTCATCTCATAATTCATTTTTCCATTTTGATTCTTATCTTCTTTCGACATAGTAACTTCACGTTTTTGAGGTTCCTTCCTAGAAATCAAGGGCAATACTTCATTTGTATCTGGAATAGGTACTTTAGTCTTATGTGGGTCTTCTAATGTGCTTCCAACTTTGACATCCATGTCTCTGGTTTGAAATAGCTTCGCCCGGTTCTCCTATTCCTCAATCAAGTGTGTGATCCTCCTAGTCATGAAATATTTCAACTCTTTCTTCTTTTGTTCTAAGACTTCTTCTTCTTTCCTTTTGGCTTGATCTTTTTCAATCCATGGTTTTCCTAATAACATATCGAATGGAGATTTGTTCTCAATAAATTTAACAACTTCAAATTCTTCCTCTGTCAAAGTTCCATGAGCACTCATAGATATCCTGGTAAGTCTTCCACATAGGGTTCTCAACTTTCCTATGAATAATCCTATCCCTCCCAATGAAGGAGTCATAACAGGATCCCCTAAAAGTTTCCAAGTTCTTTCTGTCATGATATTCACCTTTGTTTCCTTATCCAAAACACAATCAACGTCGAAGTCTCCTATTCTTGCTTCAATGCATTATTTTTCTTTAAATACCTCTGATAAACTTACATGTCGGTGTTTATTCAGGGTTCCTTTCATCTGTAGCGATACTTTTTCAGATTCTTTCTGGGGTTCTATCATAATTTTAGTTTCTGGATCTTCCTAAGGGTTCTCTTGGTTCATATTCATTCTTTCAACCTTATCAATCATTCTAGGGAAATCCAATACTTCATGGTCCAGAGCTTTACAACAGAGGAAACTAAGTATTCTACCAGGGAATTCCTTAGCCAGATGTCCCGGTCTTCTACAATAGTAACAAAGGGTAAATCCTCTCATTCTTTTAAATGATCCCTAGCCTCTCCTATACTGTGCGCTAGGATCACGGTAGCTAGCCTGCAAAAAATTCTTTCTAGGGTCCTGCATCCATTCGTTAGTCCAAACATTCTTTCTATGCATAGGTATAGAATATATTTCAATATTCTTATCAGATCTACTCATATCAGATCTTCTTTCTTCTATCAATGCCCTAGTTTTCAAGCTAGGAAAAATCTTAGAAAACATACCTAGATCCATAGTTTAGAAAAAAAAAATTCCAATAATCTTATCTTTAGCAGAGCACACAACTTCCATATCTTAAAAAATTTCACTTACCTTTATCAGAGCAGAAAACATTCAGATCTAAAACTTTTCACTATTATTACCTTTATCAGAGCACAAAGCATTTAGATCTTACCTCTTTTATTCAGATCAAACTTCTTTCTTTAGCACATAGCTTCACAAATCAAGTAGAATACTGCGCACTAGAGCCTATGCACAGAGCTTTCACAATTTCAGGCCAGGTCTTTGCAAAAAGATTATTTTTCCTCAGTTCCTAGCAATCACAGTTTTAGGACCTAACAACGGAACCATTTTTTGGCACAGTGGCAGACCCAGGATTCAACGCTACAACAACGCACCAATAAAACCCTAACTATCGACCCTTTCGACAACACCTCTGAAGCAGATGAATTCTCACCCGAGGTAGAGGCAGGGGTGGTTGCAGGACTCCAATGTCTGCAAACTTAGCTAGGACACAAATTTGTGATTCTAATCACTTAACAGAGCACTTAGCACTTATATTTATCAATATTCAGTTCTTAGTTACATCACAGTTAAACCCTAATCACAGTTTAGCACAATGGTCAACTAGATATGGCATCTAGCAACACTTAGCATGACAAAACAGATCAGATCTTAACAGATTCAACACTAAGCACATGTATATAAGTCATATCTAGCATTCATTCATACTTTTAATCACAGAGCATTAACATATCTATCTATCATTCATCTATGTTAAAGCACTAAGCAAGTAAACATATAAAGACATAAATACATTTCACAGAGCAAAGAAACACAACATGTATGTGGTTCAACCCCACCCTGGGGCTACGTCCACCAACTCTTCTCTTCTTTATTATCTTGGTTCAAGCTTCTTACAGGCACATAGAATCCAATTTCCACTCCACAGAGGACAAGAGATCTTCCCACCTCACTAGATCCTCCTTCCTTGCGTTATAGCACAAATCCTTCCACGGTATGTTACAACCACTTTCACTTAGCTCTGCAAGTCTCACACAGTATGCACAAATGATGATGCAGCCCTCCCAACCTGTAGGTCAGAAGTCCACGTACACATGATCTTTTCTCTTCCATTGGCCCGAAGAGCTCCCGGCAATGGCTCTCCTATTTCCCTTTCGGGAAATCTGCACCCACAACAAAACCTCGTGGAATCTCCCTTCGCACTTCGGGAGATCAAACTTCGCGATTCCGTGAATCTTGTGGTCAAGTGTCTTGTCTCTCAGACCCCCGAAACTCGAAGTTATGACGCTTGGCCTTTTCTCTCTCTATATCTCCTTTCTCCTTATCGCTATTTCGGGAGTTCAAATGTCAAGCAACTCGTCCCCTCGACTCCCAAAACCCGAATTACCGAAACTCCGATGCGCTATCAAGGTTGAACTTTCAACAACTCTTCATTCAATCAGGATTTTGGACTTCATGATTTCGCGAATCCTGATGCGAATATTTCGGGACTTCACCCTACGAAACCCTGAAATGGTCAACAAAATTGAATTCCTTGTCGAGAGTGCGCCACCTGTCCACCCTGCTGCCTTCTGTGACCCACACAATCCTTTCACCCTCAGGACTCCGCACTTCATGATCATGCAAGTCCTAATGAAAATATTTTGGGACTTCAACTCACGAAACCCCAAAATAGAAATCCACGGGTAAATCCAGTGGCTCTTGTTGGCTTGAATCTATGGCTCTACTTCTCCTAAGCTTGAACCCCTCAAAATCACTCGCTGTAACTCCCCTGCTCCTCCGTGAGGTCTAATGGCTCACGTGACTTCGCAAATTCTCCACAGAGAATTCCAACCGTCTGTCTCTCTCCTTCACAAGGACTTCTGCAACTTTTTACCAAGTGGTTTTCCCACGGTACTCAACTGCCTACGACACAAACTTGCAACGCCTTCTCACTGTTCCAATGCACAAACTTCCTGTAATTCCTTCAATGACTATGGAGACTCTATCCCTTCTGAGCTTTCTCCAACTCTGAGTCTTGAAGAAGACTCCTGCATGCACTCCTTGTGGAAAATTTCTTAATTACTCCAAGGAATTGAAATCCTTTGACTCTGTGCACTCCCTGCAGTAGCAGTCTCTCAATACTTCATTCAGGTTACAAGACCTGAAGCTCTACTCGGCCTGCACACACCTTACACGGATCTGATGCCTAAATGCACTCCTATGAAAATGAGAACAACTGTTATCTCTCTTGAGATTTCATAGGTGAACTCTGACTTCTGTCGACGCACTCCTTGCAGACAAACTCCACTACACTCCTTGCAGGAATTTTTCTCACTCAGACAGAGAAACAATTGAAACTCATTTCTTACTCTTCCTCTCAGATTTCAAACATTCAACATGAAATCATTCATACATAGCATAAAATAAATTGCATGACAGAAAGAGTAAAGTATTCATGAGCATAACATTAAAAAATCCATACACAGAGAATATTTGAACACCATGAGTCTGAATCAAAGCCTTTTTGTATTAATCCAGAACTTCTGTACATGGAATTCCTATACACGGCTCTCTTCTTCTTCTCTTCTATGCTCTATGCTCTCTATTGGCATAATCTCATTCTATGTTACAATACACAATGAGGGTGTCTATATCCCATTTCCCTCTTTCATTCTAAACTGTCTAATCTACGCATTAAATTCTATCTACTTGCATTAACTATTATAAATTCCTTCTACCTACTAAGGACGAGAGTGGATTGCTCAAGGTCCATTTGCATTTTACAAGTGTGCCTCCACTTGATGACTTCATTAATGTTTTAAGACATTTTCAAAATTTGCACTAGGCGCTTTTCCAGCTGTCTTTTATCTCCGCGCTGGCTCGCTTGAGATGCTCCTACATCATACTCCCTTGCTTGAAAATTTTCATGGGCTCCTGTCCATGAGCTCGCTTACGGTGTGTCCATGCCTTTGGATCTCTTCTTCATTCTCCCAGCTGGCATCTTCAACTGGATGGCCCTTCCACTTGACAAAATATTCAAAGTATTGCTTTCGCCTGGTCTTCTTGCTAACCCTTTTGTCCAGTATGCGCTCCATCTGTGGATTTTCTGCAACTGGCATCTGTTTTGTCCACTGGACCTCTGGCTGTTCATTTCATGTCCTTGTTTCCTCATCTTTATATGGGTACAAATCTAAGATATTGAATATTGGAGAAATTTCGATCCCATCGGGTAATTCAATCTCATAAGCATTTGCCCCAAATTTCTTCAAGACCTTACATGGTCCGATTTTCTTCATCTTCAGTTTGTTATATGTTCCTCTCAGGAACCTTTCCTTTCTCAAATGTACAAGGACCAAATCACCAACCTCAAATTGAAGTTGTCTCCTGTGTTGATCTTCTCTGCGCTTATATTCCTGGCTCAAACTCTACAATCGCTCCTTCACCTAGCTGTGAAGTTCCTTCATTGCCTTTGCGAAATTTTCTGCACTAGCGCTCCTAGTCGCAGTCTGTTCTGAATCTCTCAGCTCAGAAATTCCTCTCGGTTGCATGCCATAGACAATCTAAAATGGACTCTGCCATGTGCTTCTGTTAACTGAGTCGTTATAAGAAAATTTCGCCAGTGGTAATATGTTCTCCCATTGGCTGTGGTGTTCTATCACCAAGCTTCTCAGCAAGTCTCCCAGACTTCTGTTTACCACTTCTGTCTATCCATCCGTATGAGAATGATAAGTCGAACTAAATGATAATTTAGTTCCTAGCTTCTTCCATAAGGTCCTCCAAAAGTGTCCTACGAATTTAGTGTATCAATCCGAAACTATGCTCCTTGGTAATCCATGAAGTTGAATGACTTCTTTGAAAAACAGATTCGCAATGTGAGTTGCATCATTGGTCTTCTGACATCGAATGAAGTGTTCCATCTTGGAAAATCTATCCACCACCACAAATATTGAGTCAAACCCTCTTTGTGTTCTTGGCAACCCCAATATGAAATCCATGCTGACTGCATCCCACGGCTTCTCAGGTATGGGTAATGGTTGATAAAACCATGCATTCTGTTTCTTTCCCTTCGAATGCTGGCAAATTTTGCATCTGTCCACAAACCTTTTGACTTTTTCTTTATTTCTTAGCCAAAAATATGACTCATTCAACTTTGCGAACATCTTTTCGTGACCAAAGTGCCCAGCCAATCCTCCACTGTGTTTCTCCTTCAGTAAATTCTCCCTCATGGAGCATTTTGGAATACAAAGTTGATTACCTTTAAACAGTAATCCTTCCTGGATCATGTATTCTGTCCATTGGCCTCTATCTCTGAGAATTTGATTCTCATCTATCTCATACGCCTCTTTAAAATCTGGATCATCTCTATACATGTCTCTGAGATCATCAAAACCCATCGTTTTGACTTTGAAATCCTGCAATAGCAAACACTTCCTGCTCAAAGCATCAACAACTTTGTTAGCAGTACCAGAAATATGTTTAATCACAAAAGTGAAATTCTGCATGTATTCAACCCATTTAACATGTCTTTGATTCAAGTTTTCCTGTTGAGTCACAAATTGCAATGCATGATTGTCACTGTATAAGACAAACTCCTTGGGAATCAAGTAATGTCTCCATTTTTTCAATACCTGGATAATAACATAGAATTCCTTATCATATGTGGAGTACTTCACTTTCGCTTCATTCAACTTCTCATTGAAGTATGCTATCGACCTGTCTTCTTGACTCAAGACTACCCCTATTGCAAATCCACTTGCATCGCATTTCACTTGAAATGTCTTTTGGAAATCAGGCAACACCAGAATTGGTTGTTCCGTGATTTTCCTCTTCAATAGATTAAAACTCTTCTCAACTTCTTCTATCCAGTGAAAAGATTTGTCTTTTCTTCACTGTATCCATCATTGATACACTAATTCCACTGAAATTTCTAATGAACTTTTGGTAGAAACTAGCCAATCCATGAAAACTTCTCACCTCAAATATACTCTTTGGTGATGGCTAATTCTTGATTACCTCCACCTTATCTGGGTCCATCCTCAATTTATCTACAAAAATAACAAAACCCAAATAAATGAGCTCTGTCTTCATGAATGAGGACTTCTTCATGTTTATCAACAACTTCTCCTGCTGTAACCTTTTCATTACTGTAACCAAATGTTTCAGATGCTCTGCCACTGTTTTACTGAAAATCAGTATGTCATCCAGATACACAATGACAAATTTTCTGATGAACTCCCTTAGGACTTTGTTCATCAACCTCATGAAAGTACTTGGTGCGCTTTTTAATCCAAATGGAATAACAAGCCATTCATACAACCCTTCATTAGTCTTGAAGGCTGTATTCCACTCGTCATCTTCTCTCATGCGAATCTGGTGATAACCGCTTCTCAAATCAATCTTCGAATTTTTTTTTGCTCCACTCTAGCAATCCATCAGATCATCCATCCTTGGCAATGGAAATCTGTACCTGATGGTTATTTTTTTGATCTCCCTCAAGTCAATACACATCCTCCAGCCTCCATCTTTCTTCAGACTGAGTACTATCGGAACAACACATGAACTCAAGCTTTCTCTGACCAAACCTTTATCCAACAAATCCTGGACTTGTCTTTTGACCTCTTCATTCTCCTGTGGCATCAATCTGTACGCAGATTTGTTTGGAAAACTAGCTCCTGGTATGAGATCAATATGATGACTCACACTTTTGATCGGTGGCAATGAACGAGGTAGTTCGTCCACTACTATGTCATCGAACTCTTCCAGTAGTTCCTAAACCTCTTCTGGTAAATCATCTACCCTTGTGCTGGTCAAAACAATCTTCAGTTTCCTGACCACAATGAATTGCAGTTCCTCCTTCTTCTTGACCTCTGTAAGAAGTTCCTTCCCACTCATGAGAAGTACAGTGTTGCTTACTTCAAGTTTCACCTCCTTATCCTTGATTGGAAGCAACATGTGATTCCTCCCATTCTTCTCTAGGGTGTATGTGCTCATTTTCCCATCATGAATCACATTCCCGTCATATTGCCACGATCTACCCAACAATAGATGAAAAAAATCCATGGGAATGACATCACAAAGTATCTTATCATTATATCCTCCTATCTTAAATTCAACTAAACAATGTTTAGTGACAGTTACCTGATGTCCTTTTTGTAGCCATGAAACTCTGTATGGGCTTGGATGTTCAATCATCTCCAGCTCCAGCTTTTCTTCCATCACTGTAGAAACGAGATTATTTGTGCTACCACTGTCCACAATGACCTTGCATACCCTGTCCTTGGTCTTGCAAGCAGTCCAAAAAAGTCTATTTCTTTGGACTGAACTCTCCACCTCCTTCTTTTGTGTCAAAAGAGATTTTCGCATCATTAGTGATCTTCTGCTTTTAGCATCTTCTACCTCAACATTCCTCCTCTGTGCTTCAGCGATGTGAGTCTCACCTCCTTCCTCTTTATTTTGTCTAGACACTCATAAGACTTGTGTCCAACCTTTCCGCATGTGAATCATGTTATCACTCCACCTCTTCCTCTTCCTCTACCTCTGATACGAGAAAAAATATTATTATCAGCATAATCTCCTCTCTGTTCAGTATGTTTCCCTCACTGTGAGCTTCCACCTCTATCAGTTCAAGTCTAAGGTTTTTTCCAGTCCTCCTTGGGTTTCTGATTTTTATCCTGGGCAACTGATTTGCCTTTGGGCTGACTTCTGCCTTAGCCTCTTTGACCCTGCTTTCGGTTCAGCTTCTCTTCCTCCTTTAGAGCCATCTGATAAGCATCTTCCACCGTTTGAATGGCCATCATGCTCATCTCATCCTGAATGTCGTATCTCAGGACATTCATGTACCTGGCAACTTTTTCATCATCGCTTTCCCAATGACCTGCCCTGATGTTCAGCCTGTAGAATTCTTCAATGTATTCTTTCACTATCATCAACTTCTGTCTCAAGTTTTGCATTCTTCGAAACAGAGTAATCTATTAATCTCTAGGGATGAATTTCGCCTTCACCTTCACGATCATATTTTTCCAACTCTTGATCTTCTGCTTTCCTTTGCAGCGTTTGTTAGCTTGTAGTTCATCCCACCACAATGTTACATGTCCCTTTAATCTCATGACAACATGTTTGACCTTCTTGTCCTCCTCGACATCTTCATAGTCAAAATATGTGTCTAGAGATCTAATCCAGTCTAAAAGATCCTCTGCATCCAGATTTCCCACATAAACTGGAATGTCCATTTTTTCTCTTACACCCATTCTTGAAATAGCCCTAATCAGGTGTTCGTTTGTTGCATCTTCGGCTGCAACTTCTTCCCCTTCATGTTCAACTTCATTGTCACTTTCGGAATCACTAAGATCCCCAACACTGACTGTATAAATCTGTGCTATCTCCATGTCTTCCAGTCTGGTGCATAGGTCACGCATCTCTCTCCATGGCTGGATCAGGCATCTGCCTACCCCTTCTCAAAATTTCCATGTCCTCTGGCGGATCGGGTGTTTGCCTGTCCCTTCTCCTCGGTGGCATGGTGAATTCTCCTTTTCCCTGCTACATAAAGAAAATAAACCTTTCTATGCTCTGATACCAAATGATGATGTAGCCCTCCCAATCTGTAGGTCAGAAGTCCACATATACAGGATCTTTTCTCTTCCATTGGCCCAAAGAGCTCTCAGACCCCCGAAACCCAAAGCTATGACGCTTGGCCTTTTCTCTCTCTATATCGCCTTTCTCCTTATCATGATTTTGGGAGTTGCGATGTCAAGCAACTCGTCCCCTCGACTTCTGAAACCCAAATTACTGAAACTCCGATGTGCTAGCAAGGTTGAACTTTCAACAACCCTTCATTCCATCGGGATTTCAAACTTCGCAATTTCGCGAATCCTGATGCGAAGATTTCGGGACTTAACCCTATGAAACCCCAAAATGGTCAATGAAATTGACTTCCTTGTTGAGAGTGCACCACCTGTCCACCCTACTACCTTATGTGGCCCACAAAATCCTTTTTCCCTTGGGACTCTGCGCTTCGTGATCTCGCGAGTCCTGATGCAAATATTTTGGGACTTCAACTCACGAAACCTCGAAATAGAAATCCATAGGTAAATCCAATGGTTCTTGTTGGCTTGAATCTATGGCTCTACTTCTCCTGATCTTGAACCCCTCGAAAGCACTCGTCGTAACTCCCCTTCTCCTCCGTGAGGTCTGAAGGCTCACGAGACTTCGCAAATTCTCCATAGAGAATTCCGACCGTCCGTCTCTTTCCTTCACAAGGACTTCTGCAAATTTTTACCAAGTGGTTTTCCCACGGTACTCAACTGCCTGCGACACAAACTTGCAACATCTTCTCACTGTTCCAATGCACAAACTTCTTGTGCTTCCTTCGATGACTGTGGAGACTCTATCCCTTCTGAGATTTCTCCAACTCTGAGTCTTGAAGAAGACTCCTGCACGCACTCCTTGTGGAAAATTTCTTAATTACTCCAAGGAATTGAAATCCTTCGACTCTGCGCACTCCCTGCAGTAGCAGTCTCTCAATACTTCATTCAGGTTACAAGACCTGAATCTCTACTCGGCCTGCGCACACCTTGCACGGCTCCGGTGCCTAACTACACTCTTGTGAAAATGAGAACAATTGTTATCTCTCATGATCTTTCAGAGGTGAACTATGACTTCTATCGACGCACTCCTTGCGGACAAACTCCACTACACTCCTTGCAAGAATTTTTCTCACTCAGAGAGAGAAACAATTGAAACTCATTTCTTACTCTTCCTCTTAGATTTCAAACATTCAACAAGAAATCATTCATACATAGCATAAAAGCAATTGCATGACAGAAAGAGTAAAGTATTCATGAGCATAACATTCAAAAATGCATACATAGAGAATATTTGAACACCATGTGTCTGAATCAAAGCCTTTTTGTATTAATCCAGAACTTCTGTACATGGAATTCATCTACACAACTCTCTGCTTCTTCTCTTCTATGATCTATGCTCTCTATTGGCATAATCCCATTCTATGTTACAATACACAATGAGGGTGTCTATATCATGTTTCCCTCTTTCATTCTAAATTGTCTAATCTATGCATTAAATTCTATCTACTTGCATTAACTATCATAAATGCCTTCTACCTACTAAGGACGAGAGCATATCGCTCAAGGTCCATTTGCATTTTACAAGTGTGCCTCCACTTGATGACTTCATTAATGTTTTAAGACATTTTCAAAATTTGCGCTGGGTTCTTTTCCAGCTGTCTTTTATCTTTGCGCTAGCTCACTTGAGATGATCCTGCATCAACAAAGCATCTACAACATGTGACCACATAGATCCAACTCTAGCACTTATCCATTCATACTCAATACATTGCTTTAGCATCTATTTATACATACAAACTAGGCCTAAGCATGGATAAACCCATGGGCCAACATCCCATACCCATTACATAATCCCAAATCCAAAAAAGGGCCCTAAAACGGGACGATATCCCACAATCTCTGCTTCGTCTTGCGCTCCACATTCGACAGCCTATCGAAGTCCCAAAATTAGGTCAAACATGACCAAGAATCCTCAAAACTTGGTCAAGGGCCAACAAGAATCGTTTGCTCTGTCGTTTTTCTTTTCTTCTGCCATGGAGGGTTTCTCGAGAGTGCGAGAGCGATTGTATTCAAGATAGACAAGCTTGAGACCAAACTTTCTATACTCGAACCTCGTCAGGGACAGGCACTGAAACAAATGATCAAGAGCCACCTGCTCTGATACCACTGATTCAGATTATTTTCGGCACAAAATGAGAGAGGAGATATAATACATCAATATATATAGAGATATCTTATATATCAAATAATATAATAGAAATGTATCAAAGTGCAACCATAAACACAGAGATATAGTAATACACAATTTTCTATTAATGAGCGAAAATGTACAAAGACTGTAAAAATAAAAAGTGAAAGACTCGCTAGAACGGTGGCATCTTAACTCTGAGAAGAGACGTGTCCGCTACTTGCATTCGAAAGAAGATTATTGTTACAATGAGGCTTCAAAGGCCTTTTTAACATAAGTAAAATCCAAAACCCTAACCCTGAAAGATGAAAATCCAAAAGGTTTGCGGGCCCCGATGGGGGTAGTTGATACATCAACTTCCCAAGGACGTAACTTTTGCATACAATCTCCATTTGGGGCGCTCAATACACCATTGGAAAGGTATAATCGAGAAGAAATTTTTTAGACCGATCTAGGAAATATCCTTCAATAGTCCCTGACCCTAAATCCCCAAAAAACATCGTTTAGGGCCTCAAAACGACCCCAAAAGTTTGGAACTCGAGGAACTGTCGAAAACCTGCCAAGGTGGAAAACTATTTTTTGAGCCAGTGGAATAGGTGGGTAGCTGCCAATATTCACCTGGATCAATTTTTTTTCAAAATCCATCTCTATTTCAAAAATTTCATTGTGCCTCACTAAGAAAAACCCTAGTTACAAATATCCTCCAAAAGACCATTGTTTGGGAAAGAAAATCACAAGGGAGGGATACCCCTAGATGTAATATGGTTTCTAGAGTCCAATGCAATTGATTATTTGTCCATTAGAGGCTCGGTTAGAGTTTTATGGTGAGTTGAAACTCACCTCCTCAAGTCATTTAGGGAAATATTAACAATTTGGTCCATGGGAATAAAATCCAAACTTAGCAGCATAATTGAGTTCCATAAGCTCCCACAAGTGTTTTTATTCAAGGCCCACCTGACCACACTACCAACAATCACCCGACACATTTTTCTTCAAAATCAACCCTTTCAAAAATTGCATTGTGCCTCACTAAGAAAAACCCTAGTTCCATAGATCCCTCAATAAAATATTTTCTAGGAAATAGAATCATAGGGGAGGGGTACCCCTAGAAGTAATTTGGTGCCTCGAGTCCAATGAAATTGACGGTTCGTCCATTCTAGGCCCGATTAGTATTTTATGGTGAGTTGCAACTTGCCTCCTCAAGCCATTTGGGGACATATTGACAATTTGGTCCAGGGGCATAAAATCCAAAATGAGTGACATAAATTAGTTTCATAAGCTCCCTCAAGTGTGTTTTTCCAAGGCCCATGTGACCAAACTACCCATAATCGCCTGACATAGTATTATTCAAAATCCACCCCTAGTTTAGAAATTGCATTATGACTTACTAAACAAAACCATAGTTTTGGATATCCTCGAACAAAATATTTTCTGAGAAACAAAATAATAGGGGAGGCCCCCCTATATATAATTTGATGTCTTGAGTCCAATGCAATTGATGTTTCTTCTATCTGAGTCTTGGTTAGTGTTTTATGGAGAGTTTCAACTCACCTCCTCAAGCCATTTAGGGACATATTAACAATTTGGTTTGGGGGAATTAAATCCAAACTGAGTGGCACAACTAAGTTCTGTAAGCTATTGCAAGTGTGCTTGGAAAAGGCCCACATGACCATGCTACCCACAATTTCTTGACACAATGTTCTTCAAAATTCACCCCTATTTCAGAAATTGCACTGTGGCTTACTAAGCAAAGCCCTAGTTTCGAAGATCCTCGAAAAAAGTCTTTACCAACAACAAAATCATATGGTAGGGATCCCTCTAGCTATAATGTGGTTCCCCAAGTCCAATGCAACTGAATTTCCATCCATCCGAAGGCCGATTAATGTTTTATGGCAAGTTGTAACTCACCTCCTCAAGCCATTCAAGTACATATTGACAATTTGGTCTAGGGGCAGATGTCCATCTCCGAACAAACCAAATAGATTGAATCCCATCCTTTCATGGAAATAATCCTAGCCAAGAAAAACCAACAAAAAAATGTATTGTAACTAAAAATGGATTGAGTAGTGTGGAGGGAGAAAATTGGAAAATGTTGTGTTGATGTGGAAAAATTTCCCGACGTTGACAAGAACGAGAATTGCTCGATGGCGGGTCCAAAATTAGACCCACTATTGTTTGAATTACAAGCCCCACTAGTATATGGGTATGACTACCACTAACTAAATGAATTTCTCTTCATAGATAAACTTTTCAACAGAGCTAGGCCAAATTCTAAATGCATATGTATTCTAATATGTAAGTGCAATCTAATTTTTAGAGAACAATGGCAGTCCTATTTAACAATAGCAAAATCAATTATAGGGCTATAATTTAATGTGAAAAACAAATGTAGTTCCAAATTTATAAAATCAAATCATATTACATACTTGTTTTCATATATATGTTCATAAGCATTATCCTTTAATTGAATTCTTAATTCACTTATAATAATTTCCTACAAATGACAATTGGAAAAAATGAAAAAATGAAATTTGCAGAAAACAATCAACAAAAGTGCATTATTGAATAAATGAACCATGAACATGTTTTCTATTACCATCCTTCAAAGAAATAATTCATTTTAAGGAATACAACAACAAGCAAAGAGCTTTCCAGTCCACCTTTGAGTTCGATAAATCATTATACAATACCCAATTTTGATTTTCCAACCCTTCCCCACCCCCCCCTTATTATATTACAATCTACTTCCTATATACTTTATGGTGTAATTTCAAACTTTCTAATTACATGACTATTTGGCTACAACTTCCCTACTCTTCCCATTCCCATTACATTTGGATTTTTTGGAGCAAAAAAAAATCATTACATAATATTTCTTCCTATTATGGTGCTCCTAGGGAACGTGAGAAGCTTTAAATATTTGGGGATGAAGGGATTTCCTCTTTTAAATTTGGTCCAAATAATGCCCAACTACATGTGAACTTGTTCATTAACCACATACCTGGAACAATGGTTCAGGGGAACTAGTTGACTGAGAAGAATACAAAATCCTTCTCCCTAGCCCTAGCCTTTTGGAAACATGAATAGTTGTCAAACTCTAAATGTCCATTTATTTCTTGTAGAAAGGTTCCCACTTGGCTATTCATTTTGATTTGGATGGACTTTATATTGAGTTGTGTATTATTTTCATCTCTCGATCTTCGTCCTACCTTCTCTACTGAAAAGTACTTTGTTGCTTGCGAAAACAAGTGAATTTCCTTGTTGGTTTGGCTTTGTTGAATCATGACAGTTCCTCCTAGTAAAAATAACCTGATGAAGGAGTGTATTATCCCTAATTTTGTGGCTAAGATATCTCACTCTCTACCTATCTCTTTTATAAACAATGAAATTTTCCTTGTTCCCTGCTTCCTTTTATAACATTCTAGGCGATCTCTGTTGAGGTACGATGAGAAGGAAAGTGTGCAATTAACACTATCCTACTTGACTCTTCATGTTTAGAACATGAGTTGTTGTCCTTAATCACCCAAGGTCTATATGATCTCATATGATCTGGTGATCTGTTTTTCTTATCTATCATGTTAATCTTCCTATGCCATTCCATACTCGCAACCTCTTTTCTTTGTGTGAGCAAGGATATGGTTGCCATTTGTTTAAATCCTGATCATGAAAATCTGCATTTGCTTTCTTAGTTGCCCATTCCATTCGTATTTTGATACCTAAAATTCCAAAGTAATTATTAGCCATCTTACATTAATAACCAATTTAGATTAAATCTGTGCTCCTCTTATCTAAAATTCCGTGTACTTTATTGTACTTCTTTGATCCGGGGCAGGATCTTTAATGATTATGGTTGAGTTTTAAACTTGCATGAATATTTTAACCATTTGAGAATTTAATGAAGAATGAGGAAAGAAGAGGATTATATCAGTCAAATACACATATGCAGATCTGAAAATAGTAAAGAACAGCAAACCATAAGAACGCAGGTTGATAACGGAGTTCGGCACAATGTTTGCCTACGTCTCCGGGCCTTTTTCCTGTGGGGGAGGCTTCTTTATTTCTGCTCAAGTGCTCAAAATTACATCTCAGCAATGCCCAAAGGCTACAAGACTGATCTGGTCTTGTTGACACAGATCTCTAGAACCCAATGCAAGAAACGGCACGCAAATCTGATGCTCCACGCTCCCAGAAACGATCCGACAGCGTTTCCACCTCAAGGGCTTCCCTGCAACAAACTGACTTTGGCTTGGCTATCCCACACCATAACTCTGTAAATCTGACTGTCCCATTGGCCTCAACAGGCCTGGTTTATATAGGAATGGAGTTGGTTTCTCATCCCCAACTTCCTCCAAGAATCTGGCCTCCAAAAAAGCCCAATATCCCCCCAAAATGGAGAAAATCAGCTAATAATGGGTTTAATAAATTAATAAAAACCAATGTTTGTTAAAAAACCCACTTTTTACTTTAGTGGTTGGGCGCAGCCCCCTTTTGTAGCGCGCCCCTGGTCATATGATTCGGGCCATGTGGCCACGCGCCTATGCGCGGGCCACCCCATGCTGCGCTCCCGTCCTGGTCGTATGGCAACAATATCGGAACCGTGGCTTGTGGTAACCCCCGTGCTACGTGGATAGACCCCCGTGTGTTTAGCTCCGGGTCTCGCGGGCTTATGGTGCTGGATCCGTGGGCTTAGTTACAACTCCCGCGCGTTCGTTGGTGGTTGGAACCCCACGCTCCCGATTCCGTCGTGACCGCATACCGTTAACACTTCGCCAACACAACCATAACCCCGGTCATGTGGCACCCCAATAGGGCCACGGGCCATATATTACAGCTGCGGCGTACTTTAATGTGGAACCGCCCGCCAAAACACACGGAACCATGCCAACACGTCAACTCCAAAACCACCAACAATGGGGTGCCACGTGGCTGCCCCTGAGTGGGCCACGTGGCACCCTTTTTTCGCCAACCAGAACTGGACACGTGTCGTCCTTTGATTGGTACACATGTCTTGCCACGTAAGCCGCCGTACTGCCAGCTGTTGTTTTGTCGTGCTGCCACGTCAGCGATGACGTCACCTGGTGCCATGTGTCACCCTGTGAGTGGTGACACATGTCACCTTGATATTGGCCCGTTCGCATGCCAAAAGTGTCAAATCAGCATACCACGTGGCACTCCCTGATGCTGCCACGTGTCCCATGTACGGACCTGCCACGTCATGCCACGTGTCAAACGCCGATTGGCCCACGTCAGCATACGGTCGCCACGTCAATGATGATGTCATCCTGCCACGTGTCACCCTGTGAGTGGTGACACGTGTCACCTCAACATTGGTCCAACTGTACCCTGAAAACACCAAATCCGCCTGCCACGTGTCACCTTCCGGTGCTGCCACGTGTCCTCTTCCGATGCTGCCACGTCACTGTACGGACCGCCATGTGTCCTCTTCCGATGCTGCCACGTCACTGTACGGACCGCCACGTGTCATATTCTAAAACCGCCACGTGTCCTGTACGGACATGCCACGTCAGCACTGTACGGACTGACACGTGTATGTACGGACTGTACGGACAGGTACAGTCAGCATCCAAAATTTGCCTGTTTGGCTCGGCGGACAAAATGCGATATCTTCCTCATACGGACTCCGTTTGCGATAAAAATTATACCACCGGAATCAGGAAGACGAGCCGGACGTCATGGTGTTGGTTTCGTCGGATTCCGAGCACTTTCATTTTTGAGCATTTTTCTAGCCCTATCTGGCTTCTGGATCTGTTTTCAGATCACACCTCCCCACAACAAGACCTTTTGGTCCCCAAAAGGTTACTGACCAGTTAACAAGCCCGGGATAGGCCACCCGGCTTGTCCTCTGTCTCTGAACTCTGTCCTGTGCA
>ML798544.1:48562-82049 GCA_009831015.1 Picea engelmannii | reverse complement strand
ACCGCCCGCCAAAACACACGGAACCATGCCAACACGTCAACTCCAAAACCACCAACAATGGGGTGCCACGTGGCTGCCCCTGAGTGGGCCACGTGGCACCCTTTTTTCGCCAACCAGAACTGGACACGTGTCGTCCTTTGATTAG
This sequence comes from Picea engelmannii, assembly GCA_009831015.1. NCBI lineage: Eukaryota > Viridiplantae > Streptophyta > Pinopsida > Pinales > Pinaceae > Picea > Picea engelmannii. Next base: position 81,904 of record ML798544.1, on the reverse strand, counting down.
TACACATGTCTTGCCACGTAAGCCGTCGTACTGCCAGCTGTCGTTTTGCCGTGCTGCCACGTCAGCGATGACGTCACCTGGTGCCACGTGTCACCCTGTGAGTGGTGAGATGTGTCACCTTGATATTGGCTCGTTCGCATGCCAAAAGTGTCAAATCAGCATACCACGTGGCACTCCCTGATGCTGCCACGTGTCCCATGTACGGACCTGCCACGTCATGCCACGTGTCAAACGCCGATTGGCCCACGTCAATGCTGACGTCATCCTTCCACGTGTCACCCTGTGAGTGGTGACATGTGTCACCTCAACATTGGTCCAACTGTACCCTGAAAACGTCAAATCTGCCTGCCACGTGTCACCTTCCGGTGCTGCCACGTGTCCTGTTCCGATGCTGCCACGTCACTGTACGGACCGCCACGTGTCCTGTTCCGATGTTGCCACGTCACTGTACGGACCGCCACGTGTCATCTTCTGAAACCGCCATGTGTCTTGTACGGACATTCCACGTCATCACTGTACGGACTGACACGTGTCTATACGGACTGTACGGACAGGTACAGTCAGCATCCAAAATTTGCCTGTTTGGCTCGGCGGACAGAATGCGATATCTTCCTCATACGGACTCCGTTTGCGATAAAAATTATACCACCGGAATCAGGAAGACGAGCCGGACGTCATGGTGTTGGTTTTGTCGGATTCCGAGCACTTTCATTTTTGAGCATTTTTCTAGCCCTATCTGGCTTCTGGATCTGTTTTCAGATCATTCTTCTATTCCATATGGATATTTTCTATGTGAGACGTTAGGTTGGGTGATATGCATTCAATATTCATCATTTTTCGTCAGTATGCAAGTTGTCAACGTATTCCTCTGTGAGCTATTTTTCCGGAACAATAGCACGCTAAAGGATAGGGGGCCATGGGTTACATGTAGGGAATTCACTTGGTGAATTTGTGGACCATGGGGTTTTGGGCTTAAATTATTTTTTTAGGTGTTAATGGTTTAGGCTGAGAAAATCCTGTGAGTGATTTCACATGGAAATCCTCTTGAAATGAACCAGGAATGCAGTCTGTGGGTTCATGGGTGAGTCTTGAAAAAGAACATTCCATAGGTTTCTCTCGTAGTACAAAATTGGGAATATTTCATTATGTATTAGGGTATTCAATTTGTTGCATGAAGGTGAAATAGGTTTCGAGGTCTTACTGATTTTGTAATGAACAATTTTTCACCTTTAAGTTCCACAAAGGATGGGGCCCATGGGAAAATTCAAGTAGTGTGTGGGTTTGTGGGTCTTCGACAACTTACGACTAAGGATTCTTTATGATTTCCAGAGGGGTGTTCATGAGCATGCTATCATGGTAATGTTCATGACTATTAGGGATATGGTGATGTGCATGTGCAAATGATATAAGGTTTTAGAAAATGACTGCATCCCTGCAGGCGCGAGCCAATAGAAACAATTCAAAGAAATATCCCTGTTAATGGTCCTTCTAAGTCCGTGGGAGAACTTGTGTATTTTTGGTTCAAATGATTATGCTCCTTCACAAGTGATCGTGTTGTTCTTCATTATGTGGTATTTAATCCTTTATGTCCTGTTAGTGATGTATTTCTTTTCCATTTTGTGATTGAATGCACTATGCTATTTGGATAAGGAAGAGGGGTCTTCCCATCCTAAATAAATAGAGGAAAACATGAGTGCACCTATTATACAAATAAAATAATTCCAATCTATTTTCAATCCAATTAATACGACTAAAAACTTCTCATCAAAATGGACTCCCATCAGTATGTCACACAACAAGCTCTTTTCCCTATTTACGATAATTAAAAAAGAGAGAGAGAGACTATATAATCATATCCTCCTTTAGAGTTCACTGTGTAAAATGTAATGAGGTTTCGATTTTGTTATGCGGGTAAAGGGTGATAGAAAACAACATGATATATTTGATTTATCTTGCATGCTTAGGGATAGTATATTCATAAGAGATATCCCCGAATAAATCTCCCCCTCGTTCTCTATTAATAAATCATTAGGAGGATCATAGATTGAGTGGATTATCTTTTTTATTATCTTGATTAGATATGTACTGTCTACTAAAAATTGTATGCATTAGAGATAACCACCAGTTAGTTGGATCTAGGGATATCAATACCATAAAATGAGAGAAGGGTAAAATGAATTGATCTGACAAGGAGGGGTAGATCTCCAAATGAAGTGTTTAAAATTCTAAACTTTGAATCATCGGGAATGAACATCTCTTTACTGAAGAAGGAAATGCTACTCCCACCTAGTCATAGATTTAACATATTATCTTTAAATTTTTCTCAATAAAAGAAGCGAGGGGAGTTATTAGTTACCCATGATGCATCACCATATCAACTATGCTACCTTTTAAGCTTTCGACATCCTATGGGAAATCTAGTACTTTATTAAACTATTTTTGCATTTCCATCCCACCATTCGACCGAGGCCCTTTGAAGGTCTTAATACTAATTGGAAAAGAGACATCGATACTAGATCCAACAAGACGACTTGCAACAGGTTTCTTAACTAAGTGCTTTTGCATAATTCCACTTTTTCTCCAAGTAAGCCAAGGAAGAATAGGTCACACCCAATTGTAGGTCAACTTAGGCATTGAAATATGTAATTATCAAGTGATTTATGTCCAAAATGACAATGGGGTGACCTCTTTTTATAGGAGATCACCTACAACCCATTTCTCCACAATTCAAAATGTCAACATCAAATTAGGGAGTTCGACCTCCTCTTTTTGTCTTTACAACTTTAAAATTCAAAATTACAAAAATAAAATCTCATTTTAGGGGTCACGTTGTGCCTTAAAGGGTGATGTTGGGTCACTAGGAGGGATTCTTTGGCCTAGGGTGAAAATATTTGGGCCTCCAAAGGACGTATATCTAGCTAATAACTGTCATATGCGTGCCATGTGTCTCTCTCTCCATCAATCCAAGCCACATCACCATCAAAATGTTGATATTATGGTAGTTGTGGGAGGTATTTACCTCCATGTGTAAACCTAACAAGAATAGAATATTCCAGGAAGCAATAAGAAACCCTAATGAGTTGGATAATAACCCTAGAAGACAAGTCAGATAATTTGTATTAGGTTATTAGGCTCCAAGAGAAGAAGTCGACCAAAAGAAATATTATATACTAAGTAAATAGGCACCCAGAATGAGAATTCGGCCTAGGCAGTTAGCCATAATTAGTATAAATATAGGAGGCCGGTCTTCATTCTAGCAGGCATTCTCAAAATTGCAGAGTAGCACTTGTGCATGTTGCAGTTTCCCAGTTTGTTCGCAAGTTTGGAGGAGAGCTGTCATTGTAGCTGCTGCAGCTAGCAGATTTCGGTTTTGGCTTGGAATATCTCTTGGTTATGGTTTGGACTATCTGATCAGCTCTTGTTTGGTGCGCTATCCTTGGAGAAAGGTGAGCTACCCTTTTTTTGGCTATATATCATAGGGTTTTCTTTCAGAATGATTCTCTGTCAAGGTTAAGGTGCTTGGAGGGTGGCTCCGGCCTATGGTTGGGTCACAATAGTGATATTTTCGATGGTAAAATGAGCACATCCATTATATTCTAACAGGTTATGGGCCCACAAATCCTTCATTTAGTCTAACCACTAGAAGGAATCATAGACATAAGGATATTAAGCTCGTCGAATAATTGTCGCTAGGGTTTCTAGCAGGAGCAGTCACCAAAGAACTGTCGTTACGGTTACTAGTAGGCGTAGTTGCAGAAACCCTAATCCTCTCATTAAGGGACCTTAAGTGAAGGGAATGACCTAATTTTTGGATAGACCAGTGTGCCCTAGCCTAGCGCATCTCTTGGTACTCTCAACAAGCCAAGACGTCATGTTTGATTTTTTTGTCAAATCTAGGCTTGACCAAGTCAAAGCAGCCATTACTTACTCTAGGAATTCAGAGAACAAGTTATATGGAGCTTCTACCTTAAGAGAATGGAAGACAAGGATTGACCTCATCCTTGCCAAGAATAAAGTGTTGGATATTGTGAAAGGAAAGATCGTGAAACCAGAGTTTGAAGAAGGAAAAGAGAAACAACCGCAAAACGTTGCAGTTAGGGAAAAGTTCAAAGATGGTGACATCAATGCCATGATTATCACAATGGACTCTATAAAATACCATTTTATACCCTACATTTCCCATCTTGACTCATCAAAGAAGATGTACAATGCCTTAACAAGCCTCTTCTTAGTTAGAAACATTGGACAAGTAATGAGTCTGAATAATGAGCTCTGTGACATGAAGATGAATGATGGTGACAACATAACATCATACTTTGTAAGAATATCCTAGTTAAGAGATCAAATACAAGCTATTGAAAAGATCATTTCAAAGAAGGAATTGGTAAACATAGTACTCAATGGTCTTCCCAAGACATGTGATGCATTTTCCGCAAGCATGAACACAAGGAAGGAGTATCCTACATTTGAAGAAATTTGGACTTACTTTGCTCAAGAAGAATCAAGGATCAGTGCAAAAGAGAAGCCCCAAAAGAAGTACGATGATCAAGCCTTTACATAAATTTTCAAGAATTTCAGGAACAAAAGGAATTTTGGTTCAAGGAAGAAGCCAATTCAAGAGAAAGACATGTCAAAAATACAATGCTTCAACTGTCGAAAGTATGGTCACTACAAGAATCATTGTCCCAAGCTAAAGAAAAGGAATGGGACACATGAAGCATCAGTTTCCGAAGAAAAGGAACCTACAAAGAAGACCAAGTAGGATAAAACAAACTTCTTCTTCTAAAGACAAGGTAACAACACTCTTCTTAGTTCTTGTACATATCTTGTTTGCATAGTCTCTGTACACATCTTGTATATCTATCTCTTAGAAGATAATATGTTCCAAGAAGAACTATACCTATGGAAGAACAACAAGATAAGGATTTCTATCATTATACAAGTCATATAATACACATGAAAGGATGAAATACATCAAACAAATCATGTGGAAGCTATTACAAGATAAGCCGAAATCAGAATCAATCTTGAAGAAACTTAGAAGAAGCAAAGACAGAAAGAAGTCAACAATCAAGAGTAAATTGGAGAAAGACTTATGACACTTTGCAGAAGGCAATAAGGATGCAGAGGGAAGCATGGACTATGTTGGATGGAGGGAGCCTATTATATATTTCCAAAATAAAAACATGCACTCATACATGAAGCAAGGATTAGGAGGGAGATAATCCTATGATCCATTGAATATGATGAAGTATATATCCATGGTAGAATCCATGAAAAGCAGTATGTGTTCAGTTCGACCTTAGAAGAAGTCTTCTTCGAAGAGAAGCCTTAAAGTATCCCTGGTTGTCCATCCACATCCGTGATCCTATGATGAAAGGAAGAAGTGGAATCTTTAGGGAATGGAGTCTATAAGAAACTCCATGGACCCAAGAGATAAAGAAAAACATGAGGAATAACATGAAGATTCCAAGAAAGAAAGAGAATCCATAACAACCAGTCATTGTATCGAGAATCACAAGATTACCAGCCTGATATGAAATCACTAAAAGAAATCAAGCAAAGGAACTGAAAGTTGTGATGAAGAACAATGTATATGAATTCAAGTATTGCAATATCTAGAACTAAAGGTTCTCACAGATGGAGGGAGAAGACTATGATGACTACTTTTTCTAGTAAACCATACTTACCTCTACATGAGTCATTATATCATCCGCGATATCCATGGGTTGGAGTTCTACATCAGATGAATGAAAAGGATGTTCTCCAGAGCAATTGAACAAAGATCAGATGAAGAGCAACCTCAAGGATTTGAGGTATACCAAAAATATACCCTTGTATGAAGATGGAAGAAGACAACTTGGTGGAGAACCTCTAATGCACAACAAAAGCGTGGTGAATATTTTCTATAACAAAAATATTGTATCAGAATAATTACTCATAAGATCAGGATGATGGATTGCCAATCCATGACAAAGATCTCATGATGATAGAAGAAGTGTCACATGGATATGTTCCAGTTTGACCCTTGCCATGATGTTGTGAGATAGCAGGAACCAAAGAGGAATCCAACACTGACATACTTTATTGATCATAGCTATATGAAGCCTTCAAAGAAAACCAGTGTTCCAGACCGAAGTACATTTGAAATCAAGAATTACATTATCTGTGATGAACTCCAGAAAGGAGAAAGTGGTTCTTCAATACATATCTCCACAGATGAGAAGATAAGCAAACATTTTTGGTAAATGTAAGGTCTGTCCAAACAAAACCTTATAAAACATAAATTTAAATATAGAAATGCTATCATAATTTCTTTACAATTCATTATTCAACATAATAACAATGTTCAGTAGAATTAAAAATGAGCAGCATGATAATAAACAACATATTCAACATAATTATTATGAACAATATATAATTAATGAACAACATCATAATAATGATGATAATAAAACATATTTACCTCAAACTGATGTTGTTTTAAAGCTCTGCCCGAAGCTCTACCCAATCTGATTAACCTCCCAGTCAGCTAGGAACAACCTATCTGACTCCCTAGCCCCAGGATTCCTTACGATTTCCTGGACCCCGAGCCCAAGATTCCCAGCAACAGGTGCCCCCTGTGAAATTCCTCAAGTCTGTAAGCACAAAATAGTCCTCCTCCCTTCTCCTTCCCCCTCCAATTGTTTTTTCTCACCTTCCCTAATATGAAAAATGTTACTCCACCTAGAAATCTCCCTTTCTCGAGTCCTCTCCCTTGCCTTATCCCCTTCTCCTCCCTTCCTACCGCCTCATCCCCCCATTAAACCTCAACTACCTTATCCCCCCATTAATGGTTCCATCTACCAATACAATTAAATTATAAAATAAGTCTTAAAAAAATCAAAATTAATAATTTATTAAACTAATATTTATTGAACTAATATTTATTAAACAAATATTTAATCATAATACTTAATTAATTCATTAGGGTTGTTACATACACCCACCCTTCAGGAAACTTCGTCCCAAAGTTAAAGTAATTTATAATACAAGGGAAATGACACATGGTTCACACATTCATATCCAATAGAAAACATTATCAGTAAGTAAGTCAAAGAAAACTCATACATACTAGTGTACATGTGTAAGACATGCATGTGTAGATAGCACATACAAGTCTTGTGCATGTACTAATGACAATAACTATCACCTCTAAAGTAATTCTTGTATGCATCCAACCCAATCAACAAGACAATTCATTTTATAAAAGATAATAAACCAATTAAATGTTTGTGAAATCCTTTAATTACAATAATCTAGCTAAACAACATTTATTTAGACAATTGTAGTTCAGTTAAGTAATTATGAATATACAAATATACATATTTTATTTTCAGAAGGAAAACAATAAATTCCACCATAAGGCAAATCTCCATACACTCTCAACTATTTATATTCATCCTTCCTCCCTAACTTACTTCCATCTTCCATTCCTATCCTTCCACTGCTGGACTATCTTGGAGCGTCAACTATATTGACCTAACTCCAAATAGAACCCGTAAGAGGAAGTGTCACTATCTCGACCAAGCTTCCCTAGCAGGTAACTGACAGTCATCATCACATGTCTAGGGGAGTGTGAGCTAACACCACTCTCCCATGACTCCAGGTTTCAGAGGATACATGATGGGAAATGCCTCCACCCCTCCTAATAGGACTAGGGTCCACACCCTACAATGGAATATACAGTGGCACCATGTTGCTGGGAATTTTGTCATCATTTATTTAGTTTGGGCAGTCTCACCACCTGAAAACCTGCACTGGTCCACATATCATAACAATGCATTCGTACCAATATAATTTCACAGAAAATTATTCATACCATATTGTTTCTCAGTTAGTGATCATGACATCCGATTTTATTATCATTATCCCTTGGCTATTTCATAGCCCATTGACCTGCAAATTAGTCTATAACACAAACTCATACATATCTATGCATTATCATAATGTAAATGGATTCGACCATAATCTCAATTTGGTATCCATGTACCAACAACTTTAATGTCAAAATTTTCAAGTTAGAAATGTATCTCATAATATCCCCATAATTCAATTAACGTTACCCGTTCATAGAATTTTCATTTACATAATAGATTGCATCATATCCATCATCATTCAAATAACATTTAAACGTTCATAAAGGTTCATACGTCTTAAAAGTTCAAGTGTATCATTAATAGTTTCACTGTGAATAGAAGATAAAGGTGATTAGGCCTCAGGTAATCCTAGTTGTCTAAGTCAAAAGGTGGTGTTACATACACCCAACCTTCGAGGAACATATTCTCGAGGTGGTAAAAAAAGTGAGGGATAGTCTCGTCGAAATGTCTCGACATCCTCCCAAGTAGCAAATCCTGGACTATACTTGTCCCACTGGACCTTAAATTGGTCTACCGGATGGTTCCTGAGCTGTCAGAATCTATGTTCCAATATGCGTAATGGTTCTACTGTGAGGGTTCCCGCGTCTGATACCTGCAATTCCTTCCAATTTAGTTTATGTGATTCATCAACAACATAATGACGTAGAACAAATACATGAAAAACATTAAGAGTTTTATGCAAGTGGGGTGGAAGTACGAGACGATAGGCAATGGGTCCAATTTTCTCTTGGATTTTGAATAGTCCTACAAATCGAGGTCACAACTTTGTCCCCTTCCCAAACCGAATGGTACTCTTATTAGGCCTGATACGAATGAAAACTTGATCTCCCACTTTATAACTTAGGTCAATCCTATGTTTATCATCATATCTTTTTTGTCTATCCCATGCTTCCTTTAGTCTCTGCCTAATCTTAATCACTTGTTCCTCCATGTCTTGAATCAATTATGGCCCAACTATCACACGATCTTCTAATCTTTCCCAACTCAACAATGTTCTGCATGGCCTTCCATATAGAGCTTTGTAGGGTGGCATTCTGATGGAGCTATGAAAAATTTTATTGTAGGCAAACTCTACCAAAGGTAGGTACTTCTCCCAATGGGTTTGATTATCCATGACATACATCCTAATCATTTCTTCCATGAATTGATTTAATCTCTTAGTTTTCCCATCTGTTTCAGGTTGATAAGTTGTGCTTAAGTTCAACTGCATCCCCAACGATGATTGAAAACTTGTCCAAAAACAAGAAGTGAATCTAGAGTCCCGATCTGAAATGATCTTCTTGGGTATCCCGTGCAAACAGATGACCTCACTTACAAACATGAATGCCACATCAGTGACATTGTAAGTATCTCTAACCGGAATAAAATGAGCACTCTTGGTTAACTTATCAACTATCACAAGAATGGAATTGTGTCTATGAGATGTGAATGGCAACCCCATAACAAAATCCATAGAAATGACTTCCCACTTGGACATAGGAACATCATGTGGTTGTAGGAGACCTGTCGGGTGGTGGTGGTTGGCTTTCACTTGTTGACACTCTAGGCACTTGGTGACGAAATCGACTACATCACGCTTCATGCCTACCCAGAAGAAAAGCTTCTTCATGTCTGTGTACATTTTCTTCACACTCAGATGTGCACAATAAATTTATCTATTTGATTCCTTCAGTATGATGCTTCGAATATCCCCACCTTCGGGGATCTACATCCTTCCTCAGTATCTTAATAGCCCATCTGCTTCCAAGCTATATCCTTCATACTTTGAATCTAATTGCCTCCCACTCTGGAGGTTTGAAGTAACCTTTAAATACCAACTATCTCCAAGGAGTTGCGTCAACACACGTTCCCTCAGATTGACTTTTAAGGGTACCAAGGAGAAGACAGGTGGTATCCTACTCAAGGCATCCACGACCACATTTTCTTTTCCCTTGATGTATGAAATACCAAAATCGTACTCACTCATAAACTCACTCCATCGCCTCTGCCTGGAATTAAGATCCCTTTGAGTGAAGAGATGTTTTAAACTTTCATGGTTTGTTTTGAGCTCAAAGTTTTGCCCCACTAGATAGTGACTCCAAAGTTTCAGAGCTAGCATTACAACTTCCAGCTCTAAATCATGAGTATCGTAAATATCCTTGTGTTTCTTCAACTTCCTTGACTCATAAGCTATCACTCCTCCATCTTGCATTAGCACAGCCCCAAACCCTTGCTTCAAGGCATCTATGCAGACTGTGAAGTCCTTTTCCATATCCGACACTCGTAGAATTGGTGCACTAGTTAGTAACCTCTTAAGCTCGATGAATGCACTATCACATTCTTCTGTCCATTCATACTTGACCCCCTTGCGCTGCAAAGTGGTGATGGGTTTTGCTATTTTAGAGAACCCTTCCACAAATATCCAATAATAAACTACTAGCCCCATCAAGCTTCTTACCTCATGAGCATTTTTCATCACTGGTCATTCCATAATGGCCTTTACCTTTTCTGGGTCCACAGAGATTCCTTCATCAGAAATGATATGACCTAAATAGTGAATATATTTCTAGAAGAAGGAACACTTCAACAACTTCCCATACAATTTGTTCTCTCTAAGGTATGACAACACCACTCACAAGTGTTCCTCATGTTCTCTTTCGTTCTTGGAATAGATGAGGATATCATCTAGAAAGACTTGTACAAAGCGGTCTAAGTACTTCCGGAATACACCATTCACGAGGCTCATGAATACTACTGGCACATTGGTCAATCCGAAAGGTACTACAACAAACTCATAATGCCCAAACCAAGTTCGAGGGGTAGTTTTATAAATATCGCCCTCCTTAATCCTTAACTGGTGATACCCTGATCGCAAGTCAATTTTTGAGAATACCACTGCTCCTTTCATCTGATCAAAGAGACCATCTATCTGTGGCACTCGCTACCTATTTCTCACTATAGCATGGTTCAAGTCCCTGTAATCTATACACAGTCGTAAGGAACCATCCCTCTTCTTCACAAAAATTATTGGTGCACCCCAAGGTGAGACATTGGGCGTTATTAGCCCTAAGTTGAGTAGCTCTTTCAAATACATATGCAAATCACAAATTTATGGTGCTGTCATCCTATACAAAGTCTTGGAAATTAGTTTTGAACCAGGTTTTAACTCAATAGTAAAATCAAGCTCCCTCTCAGGAGGTAACCCTGGAAACTCGTTTGGAAAAACATCCCTAAACTCTGACAATACTAGTACTGATCCAAGGAGGGTCCTTTCCTTTCATTCACTACTTCCACTACATATAGTTGACACCCTTGCCTCATGCACTTCTTAACCTTCATAGTTGAGATAAATCATGGAGACACATTTCTCCGTACACCATGGATCTCTACTGGCCTTCCTTCATCGTCAACACAAAGCACCCTTTTTGTGAAACAATCTACCATATCTTGATGGGATTCTAACCAATCCATTCCAATGATTAGGTCATACGTCCCCAGAGCAATGACGTATACCTTCAACCTGGTAGTACACACTCCCAGGTCTACTAGACAATTATCAACGCTATGTCCTACCGCTTGTTTTTACCCTGAAGCCATATCGACTTATTTAAAGTCATCGTGCTCGTAGGTTGCCAACCCACTCTTTTCTAATGCAGATGGTGAAATGAAACTATCTGTAGCACCAGAATCAAAGATTTAGCATACCTGGTGACTCCACCACCGTGGATTGATGTTCTGCCTGGCGATTATTGTGTTGCATAAATCTGGTGACTGCCACTTGCTCTTCCCATCGGGGCCTTTCCTTCTCTATGCACAAATCCTGCTTGCAACTCTCGACAATCACATTGGTAATGGGGTCCTCCACATCCCCAACATGTAACACGAGATGGAACATGCGCACTGCTATGTGACAGTCTCTGAAATGAGTTCCTTCCCCTGGAACCCCTGCCCCTACTAGCTTCTCCCTGAGAAGGTCGTGGACCTGCCTGCGTCATTGGTGATCAATGGGATGTTTCACTCGCTGCCATTGAAATACTTGTGGAAACTTTCCTTGGTGTGAATCTATTACCATAAGGAGGTGGCTTAGAGCTACCTCCCCTAGAGAAGGTCCTAGGGGATTTCCCCATGAATCCAGGATGATGTGAAAAGGTCGATCTCGTACCCCCATTTAAGTTCACGTGTTCCTTAGCATAATGTGCATTTTCAACTACTTTCGCTACTGAATACGGTTTCCACATCTGCACCATGGCCCTTATCTTAGGTTTTAACCCATAGACAAAGTGTTATGCCTGTCATTGATCATTATCCATGTATGAAACATATTTTACCAACTCCATGAACCTGATCTCGTACTCTTCCACGGTCCTGTTTCCCTGTACTAAAGCATGAAATGCTCCCACTTGTTGTTCCTCATAGTAACCTAGTAGATATTTCCTTCGAAACCTTTCCTCAAAAGGTTCCCAAGAGATGGTGTCTGGGGTAAGGTGAAACTTCCTCTCTAGGTTTCCCCACTAGTTCAAGGCACTATCCCTTAACTGAAAGATTTATATTTTCTCCTTTGATGTGGAAGCATAGTCTAACACGTTCATTGGCACGACCCCCGACAAACTCTGGGATTTTGATCTTCTGCAATTCTCTAGTGATGTCCTTGGGTGGAGGCCCTCCCTCTGAATCCCTTGATGCTTCAGGGTTACCCACTCCATATTGTGGGGGTTCTACTTCGATCCCTGCTGGCTGACGCCCCTTTAAAGTCTCATTTATAGCCTCCAAAGAGGACAAAATGAGAGCTAATTCAGGTGATGGTGGTGGTAGCATTGGCGGTCCTTGTGACGATGCCCCTCAACCTCTATTTCCTCGAGTCCTAACCATCCTATATAATTGAATCTGCATCAACCAAATGTTTTTCAGGGAATATTCTAAGGAAATTCACATTCGCGCAACTTATACTTGAAAACATAGGGTTAGGCGTAAGTTTTTTTTTACTTGTCTGTAAACAGATGTTACTCTCTTTAGGGTAAGTGGCTAGGGCAGGGTCGAAAGCCTCTAAGCTCGATGTCTTTGCCTAAGAAAACTACCGAGTCTCTCGCCTTGGTAGCTACGCTAACACTGTACCACACTTGCCAATTTATCTAACTTACCTTCTTAGTGCACATGAAGCCCCCTCCCCCTTGTCATGGTCTAAGTCCTTAAAATTTCCGCTTAAAACTAATTAATGTGATTTTTAACTTAATGTTGATTAATTATTAAAAACTAAAAATCTAGATTAAACTTTAACTTAAGTTTCAATCGCCTTCATCAATGCATTTAATTTAATCCCCCCAAAAAAATTAATATTATTATTGGTATCTTAGTTAAGTACTTAATTAATTAATATGTACTTAATAAATCCTTAATTTAATTAATCATTCCAATTACATTTTAAAACATATATATATATATTGTTTTTATTATTAAGCAATTAAAATTTAAACCTAAATTAAACCCTAATAATTTAAAAGAATAAAAAAAAATATAAAATAAAAATAATTAAAATGAAAATAAAAAAAATAAAATTAAAATAATTAATATTTAAAAAAAATTAAAGTCGGTCAGTGGATCCTTGCATGAGGCCCACGTGACCCCTCGGGTTCTCACTACCCAAAACCCTACACCCAGACTCTTACTCTCATACACTTTCATTCCACACTTCAACCCTACTCTCGCTCGACCTCTTGTTCATTTTCTCTTTTTTTATTTTATTTGCTTAGTCATTATACACAGAGGTGAAGGATGAGGCTGACCATTGTCGTTCCCTCTTCTCATCCAATCCTGGTTCCCACGAGATCGACCCTGGTGCCTACGAGATCAAGGGGGTTCTCCTTTTTACCCTGACTGCCTTTCCACTATTCTCAATGGCCTGACCGTGCGCTTGGTTCCACCGGCTCAGCCTGTGGCCATGGTTGTCGATATGCCATGGTGTGTTGTTGATGCTTGTACACTTCCTTGTGACTTTGAGCTCAGTGCTTGGCTCGTGGACGGTTCGTTTGGTGTCGCCTTCCGTTCTTTGGCTGTGTGGGCTTGGATGCGTAGTGCTAACACATGCCCCTCATGGCTCATTTATTCGACTCCCTCAGTGATGCACAATGCACAAATAAAGACCCTTGTGGGATCCCTCTTTGTGGCAGCTCGTGCACTTGGTAGCTTGAGCCCATGGGCTCTTCCCTTGATGGCTTTGGCGCTTAATATCTTAAGTCGTATGTTGTTACAGTTTGGTGTAAACATTGGGCTTTGTGTTATGTATTGGTGTTATCTTGGCCTTGCCGAACAACGATTTCCCATTGTGGTTAACATGGGGAATGGTCAGTTTTGGAGATTGGTGCAGGACAATCATTTCCTTAGGAAATGGTCAGGACAGTCATTCCTTACGGCAAATTCATTCTCTCCAGGTTGCAATTTTTTTAGTTTCAAAGGAATGGCCCAGGGTGGGGAATGGTCCAGGTTCAGCAATCAGGGACAGGAATTCCTTAGGGAAGATTCATTCTTTCCAGGTTGCACTTTATTTAGTCCCGAAGGAATGGACCAAGGTGGGGAATGGTACAAGCTTAGAAATCGGGATATTTATTCTTCCTTTCTTGAGAAGAATAGTCCAGATAGCTCATCATTGATGTTTGACCTTCTGAGGGTATATGCTCTTCCAGATCTCACAGATGTGAGTAGAAGAATGGCCCAGATGATTCAGTTTACATCATAACATTGTTTCTGTGCAGGTTGATATCAGATGATTGTTATGGAGACTATATGTCTCTAGATAGTAGATGTATTCTATTGTGGTGGATGTGTTCCACTGATTGTGACTATATGTCACTGATCAAGTATTCGTTTGCTACTTGGTATGGTAGTGTACCACTGGATTGTAGTTGTGTACTACTATGGATAGACACAGTTGTGTTCTATTGAATGATATTTTTCCGATTTCCTTGAAGACTATCAATAGTGTTGAAAATAATTATCAGCTAAATGGATGATCAATGAACAGAGATTTCCCAGACAGAAAATGGTTCAAGACATTTATTCTTGTAGGACATATGTCCAGATTAGAAGAATGGCTCTTGTGTCACTTTGTGGTGTGAGTGAATTATCCAACATCATGTCTAACTACTCAGATGGAGTATGGTTTCGAGAGATGATGTAGCTAATGACACTAATGGTGATGATGGTGCTCATGATCTAGTCATGAGATAGTCTATACAACTATGTTGATGCTACCAGGTGAATGGTATGTTTTTCCTCAAGACCATTACCTGTAATACCTCCCTAGCTAGGAGGGAGTGTTTATATTATGGTAGTTGTGGGAGGTATTTACCTCCACGTGTAAACCTAACGAGAATAAAATATTTTGGGAAGCAAGAAGAAACCCTAATGAGTTGGCTAATGACCCTAGAAGACAAGTCAAATAATTTGTATTAGGTTATTAGCCTCCAAGAGAAGAAGTCGGCCAGAAGAAATATTATATACTAAGTAAATAGGCAGCCAGAATGAGAAGTCGGCCCTGGCAGTTAGCCAAAATTAGTATAAATGCAAGAGGCCAGTCTTCATTCTGATAGGCATTCTCATAATTGCAGAGAAACACTTGTGCACACTGCAGTTGCCTAGTTTGTGCGCAAGTTTGGAGGAGAGCTACCATTTCAGTTGCTGCAGGTAGCAAATTTCAGTTTTGGCTTGGACTATCTCTTGGTTATGGTTTGAACTATCTGATAAGCTCTTGTTTGGTGTGCTATCCTTGGAGAAAGGTGCGCTACCCTTTGTTTGGCTATCTAGCCTAGGGTTTTCTTCCAAAATGATTCTCTGTCAAGGTTAAGGTTCTCAGAGGGTGGATTCGGCCTATGGTTGGGTGACAATAGTGATATTGTTGATGGTAAAATGAGCACATCCATTATATTCTAACACAAAACACCTTGCACCATCAAACCCTAGACTTCCAAGTGATGATGTCATGCCCCAAAAGAGAACAGTATGGCCTCCAAAGGAAAACTTTGGGGCTAGGAAGGCTAGAGAGTCACCTCCAATGGATAATCAAATGCCTCCAAAGGCAATGTCCCTCATCCAATATTTCCCAAGGAGAGGGGGTGCATCATCTAACCTCTGGGATTCACGCTCCAATTGAAGGTCTAAGGAACTACGTGCCTCCATGTTTAAAATTTATCCTGTCAAGGACGGGAAAAGACAAAAAAGCACACCCTCCAAGGGTCCAAAAGTCACAATATCATGATAAGTAATCCATATATAATAAAATAACCACCTCAACATGTGCATCAAATCCCCCCTCTTCAAAATAAACAAATTCTCAAAGACCTTATACAATTTGCCAAATTTAGATATGGGAGGGGTGTCATAATGCCCTATTGGGTGAACCAATTCCTCAAGTAGGGGATTTTCCCAAGAAGAAACCTTTCTAATTCATTTAGTGAATGCGAGGTGGATGGGGTTAGAATTCTAGGTATGGGGTTTCATGACATACAAGGGCTTGTATTGTCTCATTTATGGGCGCCTTTTTTTAGGGCTAGCCACATACTTTTCCTCTTTTTTTTTAAGGAACATTTTTCCAAGCCATTTTATTAGTGATTTATTTTGCATTTGTCACCAAGTTGAAGACAATAAGGGGAACTAAAAAGGAAATGCATAACCCACAAATGCTTTGCCCTGGAAATTTTTATTGATTAATTAATTATTTATTTTATGGGTCCCTTAATTTTTTGAGAAGTGTTTCATTGCTCTTGGGATCCCAGGGTAAGCCGTTATTGCGTGATGTTTTTTCTAGGACACCTCCGAACCTAATGGCCCCTTCTTCCCATGAAATGAGGTACAAGAACTTCTTGGGTTAATAATCCCAAAAACCTAAAATATGGGGAAATGAAAGGGGAGAAGTGATTGAAGGTGGCAAGTATGAGCTAGAATGGTACGATGACCCTTCTAGGAGACCCCCCAATAACAACCATTTCCCTAAGCTTGGACACTTACTAGGGAACCATGACACTCACCAAGGTGAAATAGGAAAAATGACATAATTTCCAAGAAATGTTTTCAAAATCAAGAAAGAATCCTTATCAACATTTTTAAATGATCCAAATATTAAAATGACACTTACCATGACATTAAACTTGTTACCTCATGAAGCAAGACCTGTTGTCCTCTGTGGGCCAAGATGGGTGTGGTGGATGGTGATGTTATCGATGGATGGTGATTTGTGGTATGATAGGGCCCCTTTCCTACTCATCTTCCTCTTGGTACTCCATGTATTCAACCCATGGGCCTAAAGAAATCATCACCTTAGTTATCCCTAGAAATGGGGGATAACATCTAGCTCCTACTTGGGGACATGTACTCGTCATAGAGTGCATGAGTACCTCAACGTATCCTAGTAAGACCTGTTCCTAAAAACACTAAAAAAAACAACCCGTGGATATTGAGGGTGGCTTGCTCACCTTTTGTCCATATGATCAAAAATCCAAAATTTCAACTAATCTTGAAAAGAAAATTTTGCATTTTTTCAAGAATTTCTAACTAACATGTAATATGATGAAAGTGAATGGTAAAACAACTATGAAATAATGCAAGTAAAGAAAAATGAAAAAGGAGATATGACATGAAAATATAAGTAAATCCAACTAAACTATTATGAACAAGCAAATTAAAGTGCAAGGTAAAACAAATGACCTACCTACTTACCTAGGCCCTGGGCCCTGGAGAGGTGAGGTTCTTTCTAGAAAATAACATTTGAGGGGAGACCCATTTACTGGAAATGGCATCCTCCTCCCTTCGCTGGTATAGAAATAGAAAGAACTAGACCTATATTTTTCTTCAATCTTATATGATCCCATCCATAGACTGTCGAACTTCTCCAATAGCACCTTGTTACTTTCCACCTTGTCTCTTACGAAATGGTATTTTACATCAATGTGCTTAGCCTTCGAATGATAAGTAGGGTTCTTTGCCAAAAATATTGTGGTTTGACTCTCACAACTCACCTTCATAGCTCTCTTCTCAAACCTGATTTCTTAACATAGCCTTTGCAACCATACCCCTTCTTTTCTTCCATGAGTGGCTACCATGTATTCAACTTTTGTTGTTGACAAGGCTACAACTGCCTGATGCTTACTCATCCAAAATATTTCTCCACCGAACATCTTGAAGACATATTCATTGGTTGACCTCCGTCGATCTAGATATCCAACCCAATCAACGTCGACAAAGCCATGTACATTTAATTTACCACTATCACCTCCAGGTCTTCTTTGGTAGAATATATCATAGTCCTTCGTGCCATACAAATACATGAATATTCTCTTGAAAACAGTCTAATGCTCCTTTCCAGATGTCGACATGTACCTTCTGAACACTCCCATTTCATGGGAAATGTCTGGTTGAGTGCAGAGCATCACATACATTTGACTACCAAAAACACTTGCATAGGGAACACATGCCATGTTTATTTCTTCCTGTGTCTTTGGAAAATGTTCAGTTGTAAGCCTTGCTCCCACAGAAATTGGCACCTTCACTGGTTTGCAATCCTGGATGTTGAACAGTTTCAGAATTGTTTCAATATACTTCATCTGATTCAACCATAGCTTTCTAGTGGCTCGATCTCTCTTAATATCCATTCCTATATTGAAGTTAGTTGCACTGAGATCCTTCATGTCGAAATTGGATGATAATTTCTTCTTCACCTCCTTTATTGCGTCCATTTTGTTTCCAATCCCCAACATGTCATTGACATACAAATCTACATATATGAAATGCTCACCTTCTTCCTTGGAATATATCCAGTGATCAAATTTGATTCTCACAAATCCCAAACTAAGGATGTATGTGTCGAAATTTTGGTACCACATCCTTGGTGATTTCTTTAAACCATAGAGGGATATTTTCAGTTTGCAAACTAGCTCTTGCTTTCCCTTTACTACAAATCCTTCAGGTTGTTTCATGTAGATTTATTCTTCTAGGTGCCCATGTAGGAACACTATCTTCACATCCATATGTTATATTTCCATATCGAATGTTGCATCCAAATACATTAGTAATCTAATGGAAGTTAGTTTTTCAATAGGGGAAAAAATCTCACCGAAGTCAACTCCCTCGACTTGGGAATAATCTTACGTTACAAGTTGAGCCAGAACTTGGCCTTATTCTCTCTTTTCCTCTATTCTGTCTGAGCATTTCTTTGTTGATTGGTCATGGAAACCATATTTGTTGGATATAGTTCCACATAGACATGATCCACTTGATCTCAACACTCATGTGCTTGTAAGAAGGATCTCATTCCAAGATACCAAAATTTATAATTCTTGCCAAGTAAAATTGGCCCTTGTGTTGGCCATAAATTGTTAGAGGTGGCAATTTTTTTAAAAAAACTACATAATAGTATAAAAAAAAATTGTAAGTAATTTTGGTGCCCTTTCTCATGGTTAAAAAAATTGCCACTGATTAAGAAAACTCCATTTAATTTCCAACAACAAAAAAAATACCAGTCTATTTGACTTGTTTTATGAAGAAACTCATTGTAAAATTTGTAAAAAAAATTATATCCTCGATCTCCTTCGCGAGCAACAATGGCAGGTCTTGGATATTGTACATTGACTATTAACAGAGACTTTGTATGGAAAAGGCTATTTATAATCTTCTGTCAGACCTACAGATTATTTACCAAATGAAATGAAATAGTTCATCATATGCCAATGAAATATCTCTGTAAATTGAATCATAGCTTCTCTAAATTTAATATTTGACTTCGAATATCCAACCCCAAGCCCTGCATGTAGCCCATAGTGATAAGGTATCATGTTCCAGATGATCCAATGTGTCTCTCCTTAGTGAAAAATATACTCTCCAAGAACTTCTACGAATGGGGGACTCACCTTGGTCTCAGGAATCCAAGGGTTCCTCTCTCTCTCTCTCTATCCATGAATCTACTACACAGGATCCAATAGAATGAGGAGATAAAAACGTCCATCTAGACTATCACAGAATAATCACTCTTAGGTAATTTTCATCTGCACCAACAAAATGTCCAATGATAAAGGTCTAAGCTCTATCATCGAGGTGAGTCAGCCCAAGATCTGATAAAAATCCTCTCTTATGCTCTCAAAAAATTGATCCAACCATGAAATGCATAGTAGCTATCAAAATATGAGGATCGTGGTCAATATTCCCACAATGATGCGATATCCGCGATTCTCACGTGAAATGCAATGGGTTTTCCACCCTTCTCCTTCAATTTAGAAAACTATTATGAGTATAGATGTTTTCAATTAGAATAGAGAGTGAATTTTTTTTTTTGTTTTCCCCAACATTGTAATCAAAAATATTTTTTGTAAAAGAGAGTTTGGTGGATTTTTTTTGAAAGAAAATAATCTTTCGCTTGGTGTAAAAAAATAAAAAAATCTAAAGGTTTAAATTGGGTTATTCACTCTTTAAAAGAACTTTGTATAAGAAATAATAATTTGGCATATGGTGTCCTCGGGGTGTAGGACAATTGTTGATGGAGTGTATTGTTAAGGCACTTTGTTATGTGAAGTCACGACTTTGAGATGCTCGAATTACCTTTTGTTCCGCGTGAGGGGCCATGTTGGCATGCCTGGAGGTTATAGTGGTAGTAGTCAGATAACACGACCTCGTGTCACGCAAGTACGTACTCGACGAGTTGTTGATTTCACCAGTCACAAAAAAAAATTAGCGTTTGGTGCACTCTGAAGTGTTAATTTAATAAAAATATATATGTTTTGTCATGGTGGATGTTCCTAGACCTGCCCTGAAATATGAATAAGAGGGTCTAAGGAACACTGTGCACTTGTGTATGATTGTATGATTGTATGCTTGATGGTGTTTTGTGTTTACTTTTACACTCATATTCGGTAAGAATATCAAGCACACAATGTTCATGGGATCATGAAGAATAATGGTGGATTATCAAAAGGATATTGGTGGATCGCAATTTGGAATTAAAAGCATGTTTAATGTGAGAGAAAAAATTGTTGTATGTTCCTCTAGTTTTTTTTTGAATCATTAAATTTCTCATTGCATTGTAAAATTAGAAGGATAAATTATTGAATTTGAATTTGAATTGCACAAAGGGTAAAGTGTTAAACCATTTCAAGTCAAGTGTTATTTCAAGTAAAAAATCAATTGTGAATGTCATCATCAAGACCTACATGAAATTTAATAAGGAGGTCAAGTGAGTTATCTCATTGTAAAAATCACGAGTTGGGATGCATTTTCGATAGTATTTGACACCCTCATCTTGTTGTAGGAAACATCAAATCAAGCGAGCATGCAAAAAAATTCAAGTGAGCGAGTAAAAACGAGCATGACAAGCGAGAGAATAATAAAAAATGGGAAAATGAGGAAAGCGTTTACAAAACGCCTCTCAAGAAATCAAGGAATTGCAAGAGGAAAACCATGAATTGCAAGATAGAGTTAAAAATATTGAGTGGACATTAAGTCAAATAAAAAAAACTAATTGATCACATGGTTGATACAATACATTCAACAAATTATCTTCAAGATGAAATAGAAATGAAGGATCAATTGATTGATGCAATTCAAATAAATTTAAGAGAAAAACATAATCAAATTAATGACATGATTTATGCAACATCCGCAAAAAATCAAAAGTTGATGCAAGTTGTGGCACATAGAATCTAATACAGAAGATTGATGCAATATGTGATACAAAGGAGCTTATACAAAAGGTTGATTCAACATTTGATACAAATGAGGTCATGAAAAAAGTTGATGCAACTCGTTACACACAAAGCATAATGCATATGGTTGATGCTAAATGTGATATAGAATATTTGATAGATAATGCACAAGACACATAATATATGAAATCTTCCATTCAATTGATGAATGAAATATTTATCAAATATGAATCAGAAGCAAATAATGACAACAACAACAACAAAAAACGTGAAGAAGAAAATAACAACAAAATGATCTTTCCAAGATGGTTGTCAGACATTGGGAATAATTATCATTCAACAATAATTGAATGACCTCGGATATGACAAAGGAAATAGATTTCATATCCTAGATTACTCTAAACCAACTCAGTTTGTGAGTGCGGGACTTCTTGAAGAAGTGAAAAATATTGATAATAAGTGCCAACATTGTCATAGAGTTGGTCACTTAGAGACATTTTTTTGATCTCCATCCTTGTCTTCATTGTGGGAAGACAAATCATCTCTTAGAAAAGTGTCAAAATAATAAGGTTAAGAAAACAATTAATTATGAATGGATAAATTCATGGAAAAGGAATCAAGAAGTAAAGAATCTTCATTAGTCTTACCATCTAGTCAAGACATAGGTAAAGCCACATCTACATGGTGAAATGACAAGAACAAAATATTTCAAAAAATTATTCCAAATGATTTTGGTGATGATCCAGATCCAATTCTATATGTTCTTTGAAATCAAAACATGAATCAATGATGGTACTTTCCATGCCTCAAGGTGGGGAGAAATTTGATGAAAATGATACTCTCCTACACCTGACAGCGGGGGAGTGAAGATGGTTAGAATTCACCCAAAACCACCACATTGTTTAAATCTCAATGGAATATGGTTAGTGGTCAACCAACAAAACCACCACATGAATAATCCAAATCTTAAGCTTGGATCCCTTCAACTGTGAATCATTGAAGAAAATTAAGAATCCAAAAAAAATCATTTATTTCATAAACTTCCCCCAAACTCTCTTTTACGAAAAAATATTTTCAATTACCATGGTGGAGAAAACACAAAAAATTGCACTCTCTTATCTAATTGAAAACATATATACTCATAATATTTTTCTATTTCCAAGTGTATACGCCCACAATTTTTTATATAAAGAACATATTAATAATCCCCACTTCATTTGTTGTGTTTTAGTGCGTAGATTTGAATAAAAATAAATTCTCGTAGAATGAAACCATTGATTTAAAAAATCATTTACTTGAGACTCATGAGGTCAATGTGAGTTCCTTGGAGGGCATGTACATGGAACCCTCGGTCGACCGTATAAAAATCATCGACCAGTGCTTCGAACAAAAGGAAATACCACTCGATCCTGAACTACCTACACAAATAGCATCGAGATTCAATAAAATTTTCCCAAAATATGACATTTTTTTATTTCTTCTTGAGCTGGAAAAACCACCTTTAGTATCGGGCTAGTGAAAAAAATAAGATCCATTGCACCCAAAACCAAAAAATCACCCAATGTAGCGCCCTATCTCCAAATGTCATGCACTAGCAATACTTGTTTGCTAACAATCCTCAGATTGGCTTCTATGGAATAATTGGTTCCAATAGTTATCCAAGTTATCAAATGGTGTAACCATCAGCCAATTGAAGCATCGAATCCATCTTGCGCCAACAGAAGCAAGTTGTGGTCGCAGGTTCCTCCAAGCATCTCCATGGTTAGGCATGTACGTGGGATTGAATCTTAAACAAGATGATATAATTGATGAAAACTCCACAATATCCGTGCGAGCATGCCTTCTATCGAACCTTTGGTCATAATGGAGCATTTGAGTGATGAGGTCCGAAACATTTGTTTTAATATATCTTTTTAAAATACCCCCGATCCACTTTCTTTCACATTCAATGGTTGTTCCCTTGTAAAGAATGACTAGGCTTTTACTTATGTTGACCTGGAAGTAATGAAAAATATTCATAATGGTTTGGGTTAGTGTTAAGCTCTAAATAGTGGCACATTACCCTTTAATTGGGGTAAATTACATTAGTATTGTTATTTTATTTATGTCGGCTTGGTTCCATTAGTTGTAATCGTACCTCATAGTCTCGTATATATACCAAGGAAACCTTTCCATTTGGAATCATCTTGTATTTGCAAATTTATGTGGTGTATAAAGAGGTTTCCCCCTCGAAGAGGATTATTATCTGAAATTATCTCTTTGTCAAGGCATTGAGTACTTATTCTGAGGTTTTTTCTGGTATTTTGATATGTGGTTCTTAACATTTGGTATTAGAGATCAAGGTCTTGGGGTTTCGTTGTTGCATTTGAGACACCTTGGAATTTTCACTATAATTTTTTTCTACTATGTTTCATAAGGAAATACATGGATGATATTTATTAGACAGATCAAGGTACTTGGGGTTCAAATTTCATCTCATGAGGCATTACACTTTCAAAGATATAGCCTATGTAAGATAGGGTTTGGGAATCATCCTAAATTTAGCCATCACATACTTTTTGCTATAAAATTGTTTTTGTGACGTTTCAAACCCTGAAACTTGGAGGATATTCAGATAACTTATCAAGGTAGATGTGATAAAAAATTCATCTTATGTGTCATACTAATTTTGTAGAAACACCCTATGTAAGATAGGGTAGTTGACTAGTCATATTAACTAGTCTCAAAAAGGTGTTCTGGGTAAAACAATGATATCTTCTTCAGTGAGTATCCAAATTAAGTGAGACCAGTTGCATTGGATAGTGGAAAGTATTTTTTATTTTTGGTACAAGTTTCAGAATCAAATATCAGATATCGTTCTCTTGACATCCTTTAAAAGTACGCTCTCCTAGAAGGACCAAAAATCGGCAAGGTGTGGGGACGTTACCATAAATTCCACTAGGCACATCCAATTTTGATCAGACCTATGGAATTGTAGGGAAGATGTATCATAGAAATAAAGAATGAAATTTTCAAACCCATAAGGGCCGAAATTTTGGAGATACATCAGAAGTAAGATCGTTTAGCAGAACCACCTTGAAATCAAGGTTTAAAAGTAATACCTGGCCAACATGCCACCAAAAAAGTGAATTTCTACACCAAATAAGCCTTCATACAGTCCTACTTGGACTCTTGATGAAGGTGAAGAAACGCATAGGGACATAAATGATTTACAAAAGAAGATAGTAACAAAATATTAACTACAAGGGATGATGGATTAAATTGAAGCTAAGTTGAAGGAAATAATGGATACTAAGATGGATGGTTTAAAAAGGGAGACCATGGAAGGATTGAAAAATTTCCTAAAAGAGAGGCCACCTGAAAGTGAAAATGTATCCCATGAAATTCATGATGAGGACAGAAGGAAGATGAATCAAGACTGTAGAAACTCCAACTTTGGGTTGAACACCAACCACTTTCCTAAGATCGATATGAGGAAGTTTGATGGCAAGGATCCAATCACATGGATACTTCAGATGGAGAAGTTATTTGATCTACATGGTGTGCCACACACACAAAAGGTACAAATTGCTTCTTCATATTTAGAAGCCAATCAATTTGTGTGGTATTGATGGCTTTGTTCTCACAAATTACTTTTCACTTGGACAATTTTCACAGAAGAAATGATAGAACACTATGAGGATACAAGGAGCAATACCTTCTTTAGCCAATTGATAAATCTCAAGAAAAAGGGTTCAGTTGTAGAGCACATTGAGAACTTCCAAAGATTGAATATAAAGGTAATGGATATTCTAGATGAGCACTTGATTGATGTATTCATAGGAAATTTAAAGGATAACATTCAACATGAGGTTCGCCTTTGGGAACCCAAATCATTGGAGAATGCGTTCAGGGTGGTGAGAAATGTTGAAAGTAAAAATATGGCTATGGATACTAGAAAGACCACTCCTAACATATTTTGAGAGAATAATGTTCCTTCTTCTAAAACACCTCAACCTACAAGGTTGACACCTCAACAATTGGAGGAAAGAAGAGAAAAAGGTTTATCTTTAATTGTGACAACAAGTACAGTAAGGGACATAAGTGTGGTGAGAATAAATTATTCTACATAGATTGTGAAGAGGAAGAAGAAAAAGAACAAGAACCATCTCAAGATGAAACGTAGAAGAGATTTATTCTGAAGAGTTGACTCCAACTATATGATGTAATGCAATGGCTAGAATTAGCACTCCTCAAACCCTCAAGATCAAAGAGTATATCAACAAGAAAAAAGATAATAGTCCTAATTGATTTTGGTAGTAATATAATTTCCTTCACTATAAATTAGTCAAAGCTCTCAATTGTTGTATATATTGAGTGCCAGAGTTTCAAGTAATCATTGAAAATGGAAGAACTATCAATTTCTCAAGAAAATGTCATAAAATCAATATTACTATGGGGTAATATGTAATGAATAGTCCAATGATTTCTATACCCATGGGTGGTGTTGATGTCGTACTAGGTGTCCAATGGTTACAATCATTGAGAACAATGGGTTTTAATTTTCAAGAAATTTTCATGAAATTTTCATTGGAAGGAAAGGAGATTGAGATAAGGGGTATCACAGGGAAACCCAGTAAGGTGATAAGATTTCGTCGATTCCCAAAACATTGAATAATCTTAGAGGATTTTTGGGTTTGATAGGTTACTACCGCAAGTGTTCGAAACTATGGAATAATAGTAGCACCTTTAACAACATTAACTAAGAAGGATGCATTTTCATGGACTCTAGAGGAAACTCAATATTTTGAACAACTTAAAGAGGCGATGTGAAAATATCATGTCTTGACTACACCAGACTTCACAAAAACCTTTATTGTGGAATGTGATGCCTCGGGAAATGGCATTGGTGTTGTTCTAATGCAATAAGGAAGTACCCTTTCTTTTGCAAGTTGGCCACTCAAGGGAAAGGACTTACACAAACCTATTTATGAGAAGGAAATGATGGAAATATTACATGCATTGAAGCAATGGCGCTCTTACCTAATAGGTAGGCACTTCAAGGTAAAAAAAGATCATTATAATCTTAAATACTTCTTGGAACAAAGATTATCTTCAGAAGAACAACAAAAATGGGTGACCAAGATGTTGGGTTATGATTTTGAAATCATCTACAAAAAAGGGAAGAAAAATGTTGTGGCATATGCACTCTCAAGAAAGGATGAAGACGTTGAGGCCTTTCTCTATGTCATCTCAATCATCCAACCCGATTGGGTAATAGAAGAGAGGGATGAATGGAAGAATGATGAGAACTTGTGGACTTTCATTCAAAGGTTGCAGCAGGATTCCACTGCATTAGATACATTTACATGGAAAAATGATTCACTATGGTACAAAGATTGCTTATATTTATGTAATAACTCCCAAATCAAACCAAAGGTACTCTTGGAATTGCACACCTCTCTGGTAGGAGGGCACTCAGTATTTTTGAAAACCTACCATAGGCTCAAGAAGGAATTTTTTTGGGATGGCCTTAAAACTAATGTTCATAGGTTTGTGGAAGAATGTTTACAAAATAAGGTGGAAACAATTAATACCTCGGGTATTTTACAACTATTATCCATCCCAAGTCAACGTTGGCAGGAGGTTTCCATGGATTTCATAAGAGGGTTACCGAAATTTGAAGGAAAGAGTATCATCATGGTGATTGTTGATAGGTTGACCAAGTATGCACAATTTTGTGCACTCTCTCATCCTTTCAAATCGAGTACAGTTGCCACCGTATTCATGGAGATAGTTCAAAATCATGATCATGATCATGTTATTCACCTAATTCATGGGAGTGTTCCTCCGAACATCAGGCCTTACAGATACCCTTATGCCCAGAAGAGTGAAATTGAGCGTATGGTTGAATAAATGTTAGAGGTTGGCATTATTAGACCTATCCAAAGTTCTTACTCTGCACTTGTGGTAATGGTACTCAAGAAAGAGTGCTCATGGCGTATGTGTCCAAATTATAGAGAGATCAACAAGATAACTATTAAAGATAATTTTATCATTACTGTCATTGAAGAATTTTTAGATGAACTACAAGGAGCAATCTACTTCACAAAATTGGATCTTCGTTCAGGGTATCATCAGATTAGAATGAAGGAAGAAGATATCCATAAAACAACATTCCAAAATCATCAAGGCCATTATGAATTTTTGGTCATCCCTTTTGGGCTTACGAATGCACCTTCCACATTCCAAGGGTTGATGAATTCCATTTTCAATCTCTTCCTTTGAAAATTTGTGTTAGTATTTTTTGATGATATACTAATCTATAGCAAGTCTTGGGAGGATCACGTTTGACATGTTGACAATGTGCTACAACTACTAAAGGAGAAACAACTATATTCCAAACCATCCAAATGTTTCTTTGGGGTGAAGTAGGTAGAGTGTTTGGGTCATACTGTATATCATGAAGGTGTCAAGGTAGACCCTAATAATATTTAGGCCATGATGGAATCATTGATTCCCAAAACATTGAATAATCTTAGAGAATTTTTTGGGTTTGACAGGTTACTACTGCAAGTTTTTTTCGGAACTATGGAAGAATAGCAACACCCTTAACGACATTAACTAAGAAGGATGCATTTTCATGGACTCTAGAGGCAACTCAATATTTTGAAAAAACGAAAGAGGTGATGTGCAAAGCTCCTATTTTGACCACACCAGACTTCACAAAAACCTTTATGCGGAATGTGATGCCTCGGGAAATGGTATTGGTGTTGTTCTAATGCAAGAAGGAAGACGCTTTTTCTTTTGAAAGTCGGCCACTCAAGGGAAAGTACTTACACAAACCTATTTACGAGAAGGAAATGATGGAAATACTAGATGCATTAAAGAAATGACACCCTTACCTAATACATAGGAACTTCAAGGTCAAAAAATATAATGATAGTCTTAAATACTTCTTGGAACAAAGCCTATCTTCAGAAGAACAACAAAAATGGGTGACCAAGATGTTGGGTTATGATTTTGAAATCATCTACAAAAAAGGGAAGAAAAATGTTGTTGCAGATGCACTCTCAAGAAAGGATGAATATGTTGAGGCCTTTCTATGTTCTATCTTGATCATCCAGCCCGATTGGGTAATAGAAGCAAGGGATGAATGGAAGAATGACGAAAATGTGTGGACTCTCATTCAAAGGTTGCAGTAGGATTCCATTGCATCAAATAATTTACATTGAAAAATGATTCACTATGGTACAAAGATCACTTATATTTATGTAAGAACTCCCAAGTCAAACAAAAGGTACTCTTGTAATTGCACACCTCTCCGGTAGGAGGGCACTCATAATTTTTGAAAACCTACCATAGGGTCAAGAAGGAATTTTTTTGGGATGGCCTTAAAACTGATGTTCAAAGGTTTGTGGAAGAATGTTTGGTTTGCCAACAAAATAAGGTGGAAAAAATTAAGACCCCGGATATTTTACAACCATTAGCCATCCCAAGTCAATGATGGGAAGAGGTTTCCATGGATTTCATCACAGGGTTACCGAAGTCTGAAGGAAAGAGTGTCATCATGGTGATTTTTGATAGACTGACCAAGTATGCACACTTTTGTGTACTCTCTCGTCCTTTCAAAGATAGTACAATTTCCACTACATTCATGGAGACAGTTCAAAAGATACATGGAATCCCAAAGATTATTGTAAGTGATAGAGATCCCATCTTCACTAGACATTTTTGGACATAATTATTTTCTTGTTTGGGTACTCAATTGGCTCATAGTTCATGTTATCATCCTCAATCTCATGGATGAACCTATATAGTGAACAAATTTATGGAAGGATACCTTCATTTCTTTGTCTCTTATAAACAAACACAATGGTTCAAGTGGTTACCCTTGGCAAAATGGTGGTATAACACTTCCTTTCATACTGCAACAAAAATGACACCATTTATGGAACTCTATGGATATCACCCACCTTCCATCACTTCTTCTCTAAAATAAAAATCTAAGGTTCAAGCAGTGGAAGATCGCATCGAGCATCAACAACAAGTTCTCCAACTCTTAAAGGACAACCTGACCATGGCACAAAATCGCATGAAACAACAAGCATATAAGCATTGTAGTGAAAGAATTTTTGAAGTACGAGATTGGGTATTTTTAATACTATATCCATACAAATAGATGTCCCACAAGCAATCTAAGAAGGATAATAAATTATCACCAAAGTTATATGGCCCTTATAAGGTGTTGCAAAATATTGGTACTATGGCATACAAATTGGAGTTTTCTGATCTTTGCGAGTACACCTAGGTTTCCATGGTTCATGCTTAAATAAGGTTATAGATGACAAGATCCCAATTCAAACTATATATATTGCCAAAAATTGAAGAGGAAGGGAAAATCATATTAGAACCTAAAGCTATCACTGACACAAGAATTCACTAGCTGAGGAATATATCCATTTCAGAGTATCTCATTAAGTGGAGGAAACTACGTGCTGAAGATTCCACTTGGGAAGATGAATCTTTTATACAGAAGAATCCAGAATTACTCAAGCATTGCGGACAACAATTGTATGAAGGGGAGGGGCATGTTAAGCCCTAAATAGTGGTAGATTGCCCCTTAATTAGGGCATATTAAATTAGTATTGTTATTTTATTTATGTCAGGTTGCGTCCATTAGTTGTAATTGTACCTCCTAGTTTCCTATATATACCAATGAGATATTTTAATTTGGAATCATCTTGTATTTGTAAATTTATGTAGTGTATAAGGAGGTTTCCCCCTCAAAGAGTATTATTATCTAAAATTCTCTCTTTGGCAATGAGTACTTACTCTGATTTTTTTTATGCTATTTTGATATTTGGTTCTTAATAGTTAAAAAGGTTCTTGTGATCAAGACATAAGTAAACACATGTATATATGTGCATATCTATGTAATAATTCAAATGATATAAAACACACTTTTAATTCTAACTATAAAAAAAAAGATAAAAGAATAAAACGGAAAATATATATAACTTAAAGTGAGATGAGGGAATGAGTCTTAAACACTATAGAAGAGGAAAAATGGATATATATTATAGGTAAAAAATGAGGTTTTTTGTGTCAAAATATGTAAAAATAGTTTCCCATCAACAAGAAAATCCTTCCAATTATACAACAAGACAAGAAATGTATTCCAAGTACATTAAAATACCAAAGGTACCTTATAAAACTCGCCTTCCAATTATACAACAAGACATAGTTTGCCTTCCAAATACACAACAAGTCATAATTTTCCTTCCAAATACACAACAAGAAAAACAAATTCTTTCCACTTACAATTGTCTTCCAATTACACAAATTTGTCTACCAATTACACAACAAGACAAAAAAGTTATTTCCAATGACACTAAAAAACAAAAAAACCTATTTGTTGTTGTTGTTTCTTCGTGCATATGTTAGAATGGTGTCATGTTTTTGGGAAGGAAAGAGGATGAGCATTGTGTCTATTTCATATCCTTTTCCGATAGGAGCATGCATGCATTCCAGGAACGTGTGCACCCTAAAGTGCACACACGTTCTAGGAATGCATGCACTCTCCTAAAATGTGAGTGCACTCTTGCCCGAAAGGACTATGAGGCAAGCACAATTCCCGAACTCATTTATTTATGCTCACAAGAGGGCATGCACACTCTTAATGAAACATATAGACCATTTATTGTATGGCCCCTATAACTTTATGAATAAAGGTATAAAGGGGCTTGGGGACAAGTGGGACCTAGGGGATTAGGATTGAATGTGATTTAAAGCATAAGGAAGTGGCTAGAGAACTAGGATGGAATTTTAGGCGTTGTGGGGCCCTAAAAAAGAGGTATGTGAATAGGGAACTTAGGGCTCGGGTGTGGAGGGGGATAAGGGTCGAGTATAAGTGGGGGCATAGGGTTAGATGGATTTAGGGACAAAGTGGAGATATGTTCCTAGGAATAAAGGGGGATAGAAGTGGGAGAGAGAGGGATATATTAATAGAAGGGGAGAGAGTGAGAGTGAGATGGAGAGAGAGGGAGGTAGATTAAGGTAAAGAGAGGAGCATAAGGGAAAAGGGAGCAGGAGAGATAGTAGGAGGAAAGGCGAGAGAGAGAGAGAGAAGGAGGATAGAGAGAAAAATATGGAGAGAGAGAGAGAGAGAGAGAGAGAGAGAGAGAGAGAGAGATGACCTTTTGGAGGTGTGGATGTAATGAAATAATGGTACAAATTTTTGGAGGATCATATTTAATTATAATTACTATGATATTTCCTTGTGATGAGGTGACACAAATGTGAGAGAAGGGGAGAGGGAGAGAAGAGCAGGGAGGGAGAGAACCAATAAGAGCTGTCATTTTCATTTTTAACAACACCATTTTCTCTACCCCTATTTCTCTCTCCCTCTAACTCTCACCCCCTCTTTCTTTTTTTCCCTTATTCTACCTCCCCCTCTCTCTCTCTACCACCTCCTATCCATTGTGCTAGTTATTCTCGTGTGAACCTTCAACCATATTTATACTTGCAGTGCCCTTGGATTTGAGGGGATGGTTATCATGGGATGAAGCCATTCCCTCCCACTTGAAATATGTATACGGGATTCATTCCATTCATGAATTTTCTCATGGATAATAACAATACTGAAAGTAGAGTCTACAGGAGAGACATTGTCAATGTAGTAGAGGGGGGTAAGTCAAGTATGGAAGATTCATAGGAATTTATCTCTTTACCTCTATCTACCTCCCTTCCCTCTCTCTCTCTCCCCCTTCTTCTCACTCTCTCCCCCTTCCTCTCACTCTCTCTCTACCCCCCCCTCTCTATGTCCCTCACTCTCCCTATCACACTCTCACTCTCTATCTTTGCCCCTCTTTCTCTCTCCCTCACTCTCTCTCTCCTCCCCTATTTCTCTTTTACCCTCGTTCTACCTCCCCCTCTCTCTCTCAACCCCCTCCCTCCCTCTCTCTCTCCATCTCACTCTTGACCTCTCTTCTAATCTATCTCACTCTCTCTCCCCCTCTCCCTCTCACACAAAGACACACTCTATAGCCCCCCTTTCTATCTTCCTCTCTCTCCTTCTCACACTCTCTCTCTCTCTCACTCTCTCTATACCCCCCCCTCTATGTCTTCCTCTCTCACCTTCTCAAACTCTCACACGTTCTCTCTCTCTCTCTCTCTCTCTCTCTCTCTCTCTACCCTTATATGAGGGGAAAATAGTGAGAGAGAGAGAGGAGGGGATATGTAAGGGAGGTGGAGAGAGGTAAAGAGATTAAGGGGGGGGAGTGGGAGAGAGAGAGCAAGGGGGATACACTGAGTGAGAAAGGGAGGGGTATATAGGGTGAGGGAGAGAGAGGGGTAGATGTAGGAGAGAGAGAGGGGGCGGGGAGAGGGAGAGAGAGACAACAAGAGTAGAAGAGAGGTTGAGAGTGAGATGGAGAGAGATAGAGAGGGAGGGGTTAGAGAGACTGGGAGGTAGAACAAGGGGTAGAGAGAGAGAGAGAGAGATGGAAGGGAGGTAGAGATAGGTAAAGAGAGAGAGAGAGGAAGAAAAAGAGGGGGGTAAAGAGAGAGAGTGTGTGAGAGTGTGAGAGGGAAAATCTTCCATAGATTCAATGTGTAGTACAAGGAACTGTTATGGGTTACAAGTGGTGGCTTATTTTTATTACATTTATTTAATCTATTGTAGTCTACATCTGAAGTATGATGCATATCTTCTCAGTTGTGTCCTTTATTTCATATTCATACTCATATCATACTTTCTTTCATAGTGAGAGTGAGAGGAAAGGGGG
>ML798544.1:0-41647 GCA_009831015.1 Picea engelmannii | reverse complement strand
AAAAAGCCCCCACATATTTGTAAAAATCAAATAAAATTAACAATTATTTAACATAATTAAGCTCACAAAAGCTTTGAATCAATGAGACGATTACCGATAGCAAATTGAAAGCATTCTCATCTAAATCCGGGAAACTGGTTCTGAAATCAGTGGGCTTCCATTGAGGAAAATGATGCCAATAACTGAGTTGTGAAACTCCCGGCCAAACTTCTTCATTTGGAGTTCCGAGTAACCTTTAAAAATAAAGAATAAAAATGTTTTTATCTCTTGGAAACCATTACAAAACATTGTATTCAACTTTCAATAATCACCAATGTCCCCTGCCTTTCACTCTCTATTAATAATCTTTTGCAATATAAAAACTTCCATGACAAATGTGATGAAGAAACGGTTAGAAGAAGACTTTAAGCTTACTTGAAAATCGCTGTAAGCACTTCGAAATCACTGTCTCCCGCAAATAGAGCCTTCTTTTTAAACAATTCAGCTATTCCAATACCAAAAAATTAAAGTTAAATAAATCTAACAAATATATTAAAAAATTAAATTAACTGAAAAAAGGCCATTGCTCTTTTAGAATGAGACAATCAATGGAGCCATTAGAAATGTGCCGGGAATTACATGGGCATAATGTTTTGTGTTG
Source organism: Picea engelmannii (assembly GCA_009831015.1). Lineage (NCBI taxonomy): Eukaryota > Viridiplantae > Streptophyta > Pinopsida > Pinales > Pinaceae > Picea > Picea engelmannii. Next base: position 41,007 of record ML798544.1, on the reverse strand, counting down.
AAATTGAATGGGAGATTTTAAATAATTCCAACAGCAAGATTATGAAAACAAAAGCAGAACCACCAAAATCTATAATCCGAGGGGCAGAAGTAGTCACTCTCTTAGGGAAGTAGTGATGAAATCCTTGCTTCAATGCCCTTGTCATGTGTCCAAGAAGCAGAATGAAACAGACAAGTTGGATAAAAACAGTATGAAACAAACAATTTGAATCCAGAAAGAGATCCTTGCTTCCATGTCCTTCTACATAGGCAGCATGAAACAAATAATTTGGATCCAAAAAAGGCAGAATCCGATCCATTCCAGTTCAAGAAAGGCAATTGAGGTTACTGGAAACTCCCTCGGTTTCATTCGTCCAAATGACAGAATGAATCAAGTAATTTTGATCCCAAAAGGACATAATCCAATCCATTTCAGTTCAAGAAAGGAAAATGAGGTTATTGGAAACTCCCTCGGCTTCGTTCGTCCAAATGGAAACGGAAAGAAAAGCAAATCCTTCTACGTAAAAGGTTGGCTAAGATTCACAAAATAGAAAACTATATAATCAAATATAACTAAGAAACACCTAGCCATGGCAAGAGAAATGTACCAAAAATGCAACCGACACTCCACATGTCAACAGAAAGAGAGTATCTATCATCACCCAAGAGCAGTTCAGGAGGTATGTACCAACTCACCCCGACCTGCAAGAATGTTCAATTCGTCATTAAATGATAATAAACGCCGGGAGTTTTATTATTTTACCTGCATTGTGTATTATTATGCAAATCAGCTCCTTACCCTGGGCGTGTAAGCCTTGCTAGATAAATCGACAGCTTTTCCGAGCCCAAACCTTGCAATTTTCAGCGACACTAATTCTTCGTCCGCCATTTCCACCCATATATTCTTGGGATACAGACTTCTGCAAAATGCTAGACAAATTCACTGTCACTGTCATAATTATATTGGCAGACAAATTCACAATAATAATAATCACTGGTAATTCACTGCAATACTGATTAATTAAGTATAAACTTTTGAAGAGCCGAGAGGGTAATGACCAACAAAATCACTGTAACAAAAAAAAATAAGGTGTTGAAGAGCGACAAATTCATTGTAAAAATAAATGTAAGGGTTTTAAGAGCTGAACCAAATTCACTATAATAATAAATCTAAGGTCTTAGGCGAATTCACTGCAGCAATAAATTTAAGGTTTTAAAACGCTTAGACAAGTCCACTGTAACAATTTCCTTTTAGAGATTTCAAAGAGCCAAGACAAATTCATTGTAACGACTTCAATAAATATTTTAACTCACTGCAATAATAAATTTAAGGTCTTAAAAGGCAAGAGACATATCGTAACAAATTAGTTGTACCAAAAGCTATATGAAACAAATTCACTGTAATAATAAATTTAAATTTAATGTTTTTAAGAGTTCGGCGAATTCACCCGACAACAAATTCAGAATAGATTTTAAAGAGCCTAGACAAAATTACCTTATTAGTAAGATTTAGCTTTTAAAGAATCGGGACAAATTCACTGTCACAGCTTCAATAAAGATTTTAAGGATTCAAGACAAATTTGCCTGGTATAAATTTAAAACTTAAAGTTTTAAAGATTGAAGGCAATGTAATACTAAATTTAATTTAAGAAGTGTAATATTAATTTAAGATTTTAAAAAATTTAGACAAAATTATTAATATAATAAATATAAGGTTTTCAAAAGCCCACAAATTCACTGTAACAACCTCCCTATAAAAAATTAAAAGAGCTCCTTAAAGATTTAAAAGAGCATAGACAAATTTACTTTATAATAAATTTAAAACTGTTTTAAATAGCTAAGACAATATATTACATATGAAATTTAAAGATTTAAAAGACAAATTTACTTTATAATAAATTTAAAACTGTTTTAAATAGCTAAGACAATATTACATATGAAGTTTAACGATTTAAAAGAGCAGACACATTTACTTTATAATATATTTAAAACAATATACTACATATGAAGTTTAAGAGCATTTAAACTAATTCAATGTAATAATAAATGCAAATCTTTAAACAGCTGGGACAAATTCAACATAAGGTTAAAACTAATTCACTGTCAGCACAGAGATTGTAAAGAACTTAGAAAAAATTACCTTAATAATAAATTTTAAAGAACCTAGACAAATTTACCTTAATAATAAATTTTAAAATTTTAGGGAGCCGAGACAAATTCAATACAAGGTTTTTAAGTGTTTAGACAAATTCAAAGATTTAACAAATTCAATATAAGGTTTTTAAGTGCTCAGACAAATTCAAAGCTTTAAAGGATCGAGAAAAATTCACAATACCAACTTCAATAAAGATTTTAAAGAGCCGACATAACCTGTGCATGATTCCATGGCCGTGGATGGAAGCAACGCCTTTCACCAGTTCATACATGATTTTCTGCAAAATATCACACCGTTAACCCTCAAAACCACAATTTTCACATAAAATCTACAATCTCACCTAAAGCTTTAAATCTCCGTGCTGAAATCAACAAATTCGGCCCACCTTAATAACCAGGGGCGGTATTGCGAGCGACTGGGGCCGATATTTCTTGATAAATAAATAGAGATTCGACTTCATATCGTCAAATACTATACGCTGTCTACTCTTATGGCGTTCCACATCTCGCAATCTGCAGACATAAAGGTCGATGAAACGAGAAAACTGAAATTAACAACCGTCCCGTCCTGAATGAATGAGTAAACGAATTCTGCTAATAATAATAAAATAATTATACTTGACGACGTTGCAGGCGCTCTCTGACAACATTTTTAAAATTGAGATCTCTCTGATAGAAGTGGCAGGAATTCCTTCAACACGGTCCATGTCTGTGACCTTGACAGTCACCTCCTCTCCTGTTTCCAGTACTACGCCCTTGTAAATCTTCCCTTGTAGATCATTGTCTAACCACTCCGTCCTCCAATACTTCGACTTCCCAGCACCATTCATGTTTCTGCTACAAAATTGAAAAGTAAGCTGATTTCCCCTTCAAGCGAAGCCTCTAGGGTGATGGCGGAGCATGGTGAAAGCGCGCTTTTAAAGGCCCTTGAGGGTGACTCTCGATCTTCCCTTTTAAGCCCACCATTTATTAGAAAAAAAATATTTACACCCACCATTTATTATTAAAAACTAGAAAATAGTTAGCCATCTCATATGTATCATGGGAAACATAGAAAAACCATTTTCTCCCTCCCAAATTCAAATTAAGTCCGTTGGGTTCTTATTAGATGCAATTTTAAATGTCTTTTAGTCTTCTTTCATATTAAAACACTCTTAACCGATTTGTTATTTTCCTCCTACACAATGAATCCAAAAGCAAACGCTCCAAAAGTGTAGAAGTTAAAAAGGAAAAGGATGATTCCAAGATTGATGTCCAACAAGGAATCCACACTAGGAAGCCTAAAGTGAATCCAAAACAAATTACCAAGCCTCCAGAGCCACCCAAAGATTACATCCATTGTGAGAGAAACGAGAGGCCAACCCAGTGATAGCCATGAGGGTAAGTTTCCTTCATATTTCATAATTAGGAAGAATTGTATAACTTTTATTCAAAACATAGATACAAGTCAAGTCCTTGAGTATAGAATTAATTGAGTAAGAGTTAAATGGTTGTTTCAAAACTCAGCACCTAGAGTGCACCTTCTCTCTAGTCAAAGAGATTGAAATCCTTTCAAATAGGTCGAGCAATGATAGGTGATTATAAAATGGCAAAACACCATTTTTGTAATTTTACTGCTCAAGCTCATTTTCTTACAAACAAAAAGGAAAAGAACATTAGTTATTGGCTGATGCAAAAACTTGAAACATATCAGTTCTTGGGTGATGAGTATGCCTCTATAAAATTTGTGAGAGTCATAGAATTTATGTTCATGAAAACCTAAAAACTAAAGGAGCTATAAGTATATCCTGTGAGTAACAAGTGTGAAGAGAAAAGATCAACAAATGTATGAAGCTTTTACAAGATTGTGAGGTACCATATGTATTATAATTATGTAAAAACAAAAATATTGCAGCAAATACTAGCGGCACAACAAAATATAGAGAATCACAACACCAAAAATGATATCTTTATTGATATAAAGCCAAGTTCACTTGTCTCTTTGAGGGGGAAACCTCTAGTAGAGCTTATCTCTATTACAATAATTCTCTAGACAACCTTTCTCATGACTTCTACTCTTATTTATACTAATTCTATCTTATATTCTAGAGGAAGATCTTTCTAAAGCGAAGCTTCTATTAAGTCTTCTTACATTAGACTTGTTCACATTATTAAATAGGTCTTATTAACTAATGACAATCTTTATTACATGGAAAATATATTATTCTACTTATGTGAGGGGTTAGGAAGGTTAAGTCCCTAACATGCCCTCCCCCTTGAAGAATAACCTTGTCCTCAAGGCTAGAGATTAGGAAATTGTTGTAGAATGGTAGTTGGCTCACGAGTGGCATCTTCCAGAGTTGTATCCCTCCACTGAAGTAACACTTTCATGATGGTTCACTGATGGGGATGACACTCTTTTGTCCAAGACTGCTTAGGGATGCAATCAAATGGAACCTTTTTCATCCAACTCAGGGAGATTGGTTTGAGTATGTGTAACATCGTCCAATAGTAAACATTTTAATTAATAATTTCCAATTATGGAAATTTGTGTTTGAGTTGATTAAGACAATTGACTAATGTTATGCAAAGATGTAAGAGACAATGTTTTTAATATAATAAATGAAAGAAACAGATGGAACAATGAGGTTAAAAATAGGTGACTATGACTCCATGAGTGAGGAACATGATGGAGATAACTTAGATTGTGATTAGAAAAGTGTTAGAAGTGATTTTATGTCATTGGCAGCCCCTAAAAATTAGGCATATCTAAAGTTGTGAATTTCCAAGGATAGAAATAACTTCAATGAGAAGACCTAGGAAATGAAAAAAATACAAGTACAACATATGTGGGAGGCCAGGCATTGCTTAGTATGTTGGAAGAGAAAGATTTATTTGTTGTGTAAACACATGAGTGTTACGCAAATATTTTCTGAGTTGTACAAAGGTACATTGGCAAAGGAGTGGAGATCAATTTGTCCTTGTGGAGTCACAGTCATGCTTGGGGCAATCAGGACAAGTAACTTGGGTGTTATGCATCTACGGTTTAGTGGAATGTGGCTATTCCATTTGTTTCCAGCTTGTTTGGTATAGATATGTATATTCTAAATTTTGTTGTTATGTAAATATGGTGTATTAATTCATTGTTCAGTTACAAAGATTGTTGAATATGTAAGGTTATTCATTATATTTAAATTAATTTTTACATTATTTGTAAACTTTATAGTTAGTGAACTTCTACATTTTAGATATAAAATTGTAATAAATAGAGATGCATGAAATTAGAATAAAATTCCATGCAATAGTATGTTGATTTGCATTATTGATGATATTTCAATATAGTTCTTTGTTTATTATACAATTGTAGTAAAATATAGTAATACCCAGGTGTTGTGACAAGCACTAAAACTCTCCATTTTCTCTCTTTTATCTTGTATAGCCCATGGAAAATGGAGCCCCTCATCTTTTGAGCCTGAGAGAAATTCTTGTGGGTCTCTCTCTCCAACCTAACATTCTTAGAATAATCATGTTTCCCATGGGAAATCATGTTTGAATGAAATATTTTGAAGACTTGGTTTTTAAAGACAAACAGTTGAAATCAACCAAGTAAATAAGAACTCCTCTGATAAGAATCAGAGGAGTTACTTCAAACTCCTCTAATTCATATCGAAGGAGTTATTTCTTTCCTCATCGATATCACTTAGTATCATGCAAGGTAACACCAACTCCTTCGATACGAATCAGAGGAGTTAGTTATAACTCTTATGATTCATATCGAAGAATTTTCTCCCAAGTGCTCTGATATTATCAGAGAACTTGTCTTCAATCTCTCTGACCTAAACTGCCCGATCTACCTGCATTCAATGCCTAAACGACCAATGAGCTATATAAACAGAGCATAACCAAGGTTATTGGTATCTTGTTGAAGATATCAAGTGACAAAGGTTCCAAAATGTCGAGTATGCCAATTTGTTCCGTTCGATCTTGCTAGGATTCAAGTAAGCGAATATTTTCTCCTCTTATTTTTAGGGTTAGGGTGAGGGATTCTTTCAAATTCCTACCTACCACTTTGTTTTCCTTTATTCCTTGCATAAATAATCTAGTTCTCCTCGCTACCATGTCTTTGGTTAGCTCTACAATCAACATATTGTTGCACACTTTTCACCCTCTTACCATTACCACAACATTCCTTTCTCAGAAACACTATTATAGTCAGCCCTAATAGCAACCACGAAAACATATTTTCTCCGACCTCAGAATGAAGATCTCATTCGAAGCCCTAAGTATTGCATTCCATGTAGTTTTCTATCGGAAAATGGTCTTGGTAACCCTCCTGATGCATTTGAAAGAGTTCCAAGAAACTCCTTCGACTCTACGCTTGTACCCAAAGAAATCAGAATTAGCTCTTGCTCTCGAAACCCTTAGATTTCTTGATATCGAAATAGTTATTACTAACTCCTTCGAACACATTGGATAAGTTATTACTAACTCCTCCGATGCGGTCGGAGGATTTGCAAATATTTCATTTGCGTTACTCAGACCACTTGTATATAACTCTTCTAACCATATCGGAGGAGTTATTCCTGAATCCTCCAATATGATTGGAAGAGTTTCTATTAATATAGTCGATCTTAATAAATACTTGGTAAACCCTTTCGATAGCTTATCGGGGTATTTGAAACTAATTCCTCTGACCATGATCATAGGAGTTGTCCTTAACCTCCCCGATTGAAGCTTTTTTTACCAATTCCCCACTTGTATCAAAGCACTTGGCATAAACTTCTTTGACTTACATCGAAAGAGTTAATTTCTAGACCTCCAATATTTATTTTCAATGTATAATTTTCACCTGTCTTCCCCAAGTTTCTACCAGGTTGCTTAAACATGCCTACCATTATCGTGACATCCTCAGAGGATGAATCTCTGTATCATAATTTTCTTAATAAATCCTTTGGTATTTCTACTCATTTAGTTGTATTGAATGGTATGCTATATCCTATTATGTGCCCTAAACTTATCTTTTGGGTAGGTTCTAACATATCACCTCAAAATAAAATGGCAGGAAAGGCATCAGAAGTTGAAGCTTCTGGCAGTTCCCAACAAGCAAGAGAGATAGATATTATTGGGGTCGCATATGATGATACAACTGGACTTCTGAAAAAGGATGGAGAAACCTTGAAATGGGGAGAAGTTTACCACATGTTCAAAAAATCAAATTTCTTCGTCAAAGCTAAAGATCCAGATGAGTTTCAAGCATTCAAAAATATTAGAAAATAAGGAATCTTCAAGGTCGTAGCACATCCAACAATTTTCCCTTCCGCAGATGCAATCTCCTCAATTTTGAAGAATGTTGACATAAGCAGTAGATACGTTTGCAATGCAGGAAAAGAGCCTATAACTTATTTTAGACCTGAGTATTTATCCAAATGCTATCACATTAAGGAGGGAAGAAAAATATTGGATGGTAAACTCCTTAGTGAGTTTGAGTATACACCAAAGGATATATTCCCAAAATGGTACAAAGAAGACAAGAAGTTTAAATACAAACCTAAAAGTTGATACCCCAAGAGTGCCTTAAGAAGACCCTACCAATATTTGGTATACATGTTGTGCAGGTTATATGGAGAACCTGATGCAACACAATTCCCCTTATCATACATGCCTTTGATTTATTACTGTGCATATGTAGGGACTTCATTCAATTGGGAAGACATATTGTCCGAGAATCTCATGGTTGCTATCTCCACCGTAAAAATCCCAACCAGGAATGTTCCCTAGTTTCCATATGTCCTCGTACCTCCTGGACATAATGTTTACAACTCACAAGTACCCTAACATGGGTTGGAGTTGGTTTCTTGTTGACCCTGAAATCCACATATATTGTAAAGTAAACTGGGAGCACAAATACCATGTAGAGTACCAAAGGATATGCGAACACTTCCTTGCTCCATTAAATGAGTTCATCTTTTGCACCACTCCCTCGTGCATGACCGACAAAGCCATAGCAGTTATAAGAAGGATTGAGGATTGGTATCTCATGGAGCATGGAACTTACATAAGAATATATGGCACAATGAATCCACCACATCTACTTCCATGATCCATACCCAACAAGCTCGTCCTTCAGGAAGTAGCATATCAAACGATTATACATGGAGTTGAAGGGATATTGTATAGATTGAAGAAATAAATTTGGGCCCCACTACCTCTGTATGTTGGAAATTATTTCTTTGAAAATACTAAACAAGCTCAGACAAAGGTAGATACACTTATTTCCTATCACTTTGGGGAAGAGAGATTCAAGAGACATAATCCTAAGGTTATTTTCCAAGAACATTTCAATAACATCAGGTTACCTTATGAGTATACTACAAATATTTGGGAAGAGGAAGAAGTACACCAGAATTCCAGGACATACGATGAAGTTATTTTCAACAGGCATGGCCAACCGAAGGAAAGAATTGCAGATGAGGAAAAGGAAAGGGAAGCATCCAAGAAAGAGGTAGAACAAGAAGAAGTTGGTCACATTTCCCCTATCTCCATCTCTACAAACTCAGGATCTGTAGAGGAAGATGAAGATGTACCAGCAGAGAAAAAGAGGAGGGATAAAGAAAAAGTTTTAAAAAAGAAAAAATAAAAGAGAAAGAAGAAGTGAAAGATTGAAGCTAACAAAGCTAGAGTTAGAGTTGATGCAGAAGAGAAAGACGTAACAGAATGAGAAATTAAGGAACAAGAAGCAGTAGAGAAAGCAACAAAAGAAGCAACAGGCAAAGCTTCCGAAGAAGAAATACAAAAGAAAAACACATAATACAGAAGAGACGAGACACGTCCCATAGAGGTGGACATCCCATGAACAGATTTGACAAGCAATGGTTTGGTACTTAGGCTCTGGGATCCATTTCAGCCAAGTGAAGTACTCGATCTAAGAAGCTTCACTTATGATAGTAAGATCGATAGGATCATGCAGGAATAAGTAAAGAAAGTGCCAGTCACTGAAGGGGCCTCTATCTCAGTTGTTACCCATGTCCCAGTCACAGGAGATGTTAGAGAAGACCTCATTGCCATAGCTAAGGTTGTCTTTTCATTTATGAATTCCAACAAAGACAATATACAAATATTATTCCGACAAAATGAAGAAAAGGAGTCAACGATTAGAGAGCTAGAGGAAATACTTCAGCAGGTAAAGATTGATGAGAGGATCCTCCAAAGCTTCAAAATCAACACTTAGAAATGAGCTAGAAGGATCTATCATTGACATGTACACCCATATACACCTCTTTCAAAATGCGGCTGCGATAGTCATTGCGCAAAATAATCAAATAAAGATGAACCTATCACAATACAACACCTTTTGGTGAAGGCATATCAAACATAGACATATGGATAGAAGAGAATCAAAATGCACCCCATGAGCTTTACTATCCAACAAAAGTGGAGAGAAAGATGGATTTATATGCACTAGATCATTTCCAGTAGATAGGACAAAAGGTTGATAAAGAAGTCACCAAATCGATGAAAATATGCTCAAGGATCCATAAAGTCGCTCAGGAATTAATCATAAATAGTTGACTCCCAAGAATAAATGAACTTGGGAAGAACCTTGTCACAAAAGAACTGGTAAATGCAATGCATGATAGTACCAATCGAAGAAATTAATTAGTTGAAGTAGTAAACTGTCTCCACAGACCTCATTGATCAACACTTTCTATAGCCAATAAAGCTTCATACCATGGTACAAGATTTCATGATGAAACTGGAAAAGGATATGGGCACTCTCAAAGACGATATTTCTTTGATCAACGCAATATTAGAACAATTGATGTACAAACGGATCGAATCACTATATGATCAACTGGAATTTTGGGCACCCTACCTGAGAAGCAAAAATCCATAAGAAAATGACAAAATACATATCTTTTGTTTCGTCCTTTTCCTAACCAACCTTGATTTCGTCCCATTCTGTACACTTGTCATTAGGAATGAGAATGTGAACCATTTTTGTAACTTCTCCTTGAAGAGGAAGATGAAGAGTCACATAGGAGTTACTAAACTTTTGTATAAAATAGAATAGAATCCCATTTGGAAGGGAATTTTTTGGCTTTTCAAGCAATGTATAGACTCAAGAATTGATTCAAGGACTTATACTTTGTTAATGAATATTGAAAATCCCTTAGGGCGAGTTGTTATAGAAGTAATTCTTGTATATGAGCAGATCTTAGTTGAGAACTACTTCTAGTGAAGATGGACATTGTTCCTATGGACTGTAAGAATGCTATGTTGTTATAGACTAATTCTCATACAATCTGTGTTATTCTTCTTTAGAGTATTTCTTTAAATATCTTAATGCCTTTAGATTTGTGAGTTGTTAACGTATGCATTATTTTAATATAGACTACTCTGGTTATACGTATTTGTATACACTTGTTTATGATCTTGCTCTTTTATATTAGTTATGTGTAGAAGTAGTGCAAGACTTGGTTTCAACTTACAACTCATTGGTCACTCTAGTATGATAGCTAGGATAGGTTAAAGTAGGTTAGTGTTAATTTACTCTAGTATGATAGCTAGGATAGGTTAAAGTAAGTTAGTGTTAATTTATATTGCATTTCATACATAGTCTTCATCTACATATTTACATTGCATACCCACCCTCATCACCTACCCTCATCGGAAAACCAGTCTGCAACTGGCCAAAACCCCCTAAAAATAGTACTAATGGAAGTTAGGCCAAATTCTAGATGGGTCCCCTAATACAAAACAATGTATAGTGTAGTTGGGCCCGTGTACAGGGGATAACCCCTTGTTGTCGAGAGAATTTTAACCTGTCAACACCATGAGGTGAAATAAAAATTGACATCCAATTTATATAGAAATCTATGGAAGAAGTACTGTTATTTTTTTCTGGAATTAAAACAAAAGAATTTAGACCGCCATAAGATAGACTATGTATATACATGCATATAGGTCCATTCCTTATATTCATATAATCTGAGAAGAAATCGAGTTCTTGCAAATGAAAATATCCCCTTAGAGGAACTAATTACCTTCATATTGTAAGTCGTTCTCACAGAATAGAATTACTAACGTATATTGCAAAAAGGTTTTTGTATTAAACCATAAAGGATAGTGTAGAATACTGGAACTCGAATACCTTTTACCTGAGTTAACAATGATTTCGTAGTAATAAATTTAATCTGCAGGAAGTAAATAGAAGAGTTAGTATTGAAATATTTAGACTAAGAAGGAAGGAATGATTATGTTGGTATAATCAGAATCACATCAAATTAAACTATTGAAGGATAGATATACAATGCGATTAAAATATTGTAGGTTCTGGTTTTATATATATATATATATATGCTAAAGTAAATCTATTGACTAAATTAAATTAGATTCATCACCTAGACTGAGATTTGTATTTCCTCGGGGACAGTCGAGCCATGTGGAAGAAAAGAGGTGGACCCGTTTGGCTGGTTCGACTCACATGGAAACAAACCATGCATACTATGAGTTAATGAGTAGTGGAGTGTACTTATCTCAACAATCATCTCCCATTAAAACTAGCTGGAGGATCAACTAATTTACGTAACCCTTTGATGTCTCACTACTTAGTTGCTTAGGTTCGTTGTCATAGTTTAACCACTACTGTCGTAATACAAAATTAAATGACTTATACGCATAACTTAACTAAGGGACCTTATAATATTATGAATCTATAGAATTTATTTGTCGTCGGAATTTTAAGTCATGAAGGCTTAAGTTACTTTTATAGTATTGGTTAAGACTATAGAATTGTATAATTGACTAACCATGATAAAATAAGTTTGTAGAAACAAATGTGGATTTAATCTTAGGGTATAGAAACAATTATAATTGTATAAAATAGGATTTCCTATGGATGTCTATAGTTATAGATAAAATTGATGATAACTAGGTGAATCTTGTTACAAGGATTTTATTTCTTTTTGTAACATCATAATTCATTTGTACGTAATCCATTTGTACACGGTTTTAAAAACTAGAAATTAAAAACTTAAAAAGGAAGTTATTTTTTTTATTTTATTTTGGTTAGTACTAGAGGTATGTTACAGTCTGGCATTTAGTTTCAATCATTTTCTTTAAGCATGAGACATGAAAAACATGATGGAGCTTAAAATGGTTGAGAAACGCTAACTGATAGGCCACGAACCCTATTCGCTTGAGAATTGTATAAGGACCATAAAATTTGGGGGAAAGTTTTTGATAGTGTTTAGCTTTGAGTGAAGTTTGCTTATAAGGTTGTAGAAGAAGAAACACTTGGTCTCCTTCAGTGAATTGACATTCAGAGCGACCCTAATTTGCTTTTTGCTTCATGCGATACTGAGCCAAGACTAAATTTTCTTTGAGGGTATGGAAAATGAATGCTCGGACTATAAGATTGTCATTCACCTCCTGAACCTTGGAGACACCTGGCATGTACGAGAGAATCGACGGTGGTATTTTCCCATAGATTTCTTCAAAAGGAGTCATGCAAGTGGCAGTATGGTAAGATGTGTTGTACCACCATTTAGCTAAGGGTAACCACTAATCCCATTGAGTTTGTCATTCGGATGCAAAACACTGAAAATATGTTTCCAAACACTTGTTGACAAATTATGTTTTTCCATTAGTTTGGGGATGATAAGCGGTGTTGAGATGCAATTGGGTTCTCTAGAGTCAGAACAATTATTGTAAAAATTGTTGGTGAAATTTGGATCTCGGTGAGAGAAAATAGAATGAGTTGTTACGAGGAAAATATCTCTATGGCTAGGGGAGAACCACAACAGATGGAACGACACCCAAAAATCAACTCCAATTTCAAGTATTATATATAAATGAAATTCTAACAATAGAAGGCTAGGAGCCTACCTAGTCCGGACGTTTGAATAAGACCATTGTTGAGCACATGACCCAAACCTTTATACATGAAACGTGTCCTCAACAACCAATATATGTAAGCATGTGGTGATGATATATAATTTCAGCATATAAATTAACATAATCCATTAACATACATGACAAATATGCCCATGGAAATTAATTCAAATATTTTCAAGATATCAATTGGACGAGAAAATAGTATTTCTATTAATATAATAAAAAAAAGAACATAGGTGACAAACTTTTGTAACGACACATATCGGAATCGAGAAACTAAGTCCATCCAACTAGGCCTCCATCACTTCAATCCTCCGTAAAGGAAAGATCACATGTAGGAGTCAATGAGGTTCTCCATCAAAGTAGGAAGAGATTGGGGGATGAACACAAGGAGTTCAGACTTTCAAGGACAAAGGGATGCAGACTCAATATGAAGTGAAATTTCTCCAAAGTATCTTTGATCTCAATGTAAAATTGTCGATTGTCCAAGGCTTGGATATGGCTCAATTTATAGCCTCCAAATGGAATTGAAGGGTGGATTCAAAGCGTTTCTAGTAGGTGGAAGGTCAAGGATCATGGATCACATGACATGGCATGGAAACCCAACATATTTTTTTAATTTTGAGCACTAAACCTGTTTTACGTGGGATGTAGTGGAACAACCTATGTATATGCTTGTTGTTTAACTGGTAGGGCACATATATGTACAAAAATATGAATTTGTATCTCTGGAGTGAACAAAAAGAGGACTTCAAGTCTGCAAAGGGAAATGGAAGGACATCCAAGCAAGATGAATGGAGTGAGGAAATTTTTTCTATAAAATGAGCCATGCCATGGAGTTTGAATATGTTATCCATAAAAATATGAGCCACTATGGATGTTGTGAATGGGTGTTGAAGAGCACATAAATGAGCATATTTGGAAATATGATCAACTACCACCATGATGACTGACTTATTTCCTGATTTAGGTAAGTCAACAATGAAATCCATAGAAAAATCCATGCAAATAGCAGGTGGAATCGAGAGTGATTGGAGTGTGCTTGGAGATTTTATTGTTTCTACCTTATTGCATTAATAGGTATCACATTCAGCCACAAAGGTGTGGATGTCCTATTCCATACCATCCCAGAAAAAAGGATGTTTAAATTGTTCATAGGTTTTGGTAAACCCTAAATTCCCAACTACGGGTGAAGCATGCAACTCATAGACAACCATGGGTTTAAGGTTTGATTTTTTTCTTAAATACATGCGACCTTTATAGCGAAGCTCTTCATTGTGCCAAGAGTACCCTAGAGAAGCTTTAGGATCCTATTGTAATTGTTGGAATAGGCTAGAAAGTTTGAGGTCTTGCAAACATTCTTGGAAAACGGCTTGAAGCCAGTCTGCGACAATGAATGAGGGGGAAAAGAGGGACCCTTCTTATTAATATTTCCTTGAAAGAGCATCAACAACCACATTTTATTTTCCCTTCCTGTAGATGATCTCCTAATCATAGCTAAACAACTTGGTCACCCATTTTTGTTGCTCTAGGGAGGAAATTATTTTCTCCAGAAAATACTTGAGGTTACGATGATCATTTTTGATTTAGAAGTGTTTCCCCAAGAGATAAGGACACAAAATATCAATTGCATGCAGAATATCCAACATTTCCTTTTCATAGGTTGATTGTCCCAAATGTCACTTTGATAGTTGTTTGTTAGTGAAATCCAAAGGTTGGCCATCTTGCATGAGGACTGCCCCAATGCCTTTCCCTGATGCATCGCATTCCAAGACAAAATTCTTGTTGAAGTCAGGTAGCCCCATGACAAGAGTAGTTCACATAGCCTCCTTCAAGGCTTGAAAGGATTGATCAGCTATTAGAGTATAACTGAAAGCATTCTTTTTAAGGAGAGTAGTGAGAGGAATTGCAATTTTTCCATAATTCCAAACAAACTTGAGATAATAGTCTGTTAATCCCAAGAACGCATGCAAAATTTTAAGAGTGTTAGGGAGATTCCAATCCTTCATAGCTTCAATTTTCTTAGGATCCACTCATACACCATCCTTTCCTACAATATGACCTAGATACTCAACTTTAGAGGCACCAAAAGCACATTTATATTGTTTGAGAAAAATTTTGTGCTTAGAAAATAGATGGAGAACTTGGTCCACATGGGTGAGATGGAAAGGCCAAGTTTTACTATAGATGAGAATATTATTAAATAAAACTAATACAAAATGACAAAGGAAAGGATGGAAGACATGATTCATGAGACTTTGAAAAGTGGAGGGGGCATTACACAGCCTAAATGGCATGACCAAGAAATCATAGTGGCCCTCATGAGTTTAAAAGGAAGTCTTGGGGATGTCTTCCTCTTTCATACGTATCTAGTGGTAGCCAAAATATAGATCAAGTTTTGTAAAGTATTGAGCACCGCTCAATTCATCCAAAAGGTCATCAATGATAGGAATGGGAAATTTATATTTGATTGTGAGTTTGTTGAGGGCCCAAAAATCAGGACACATGCACCAAGTTCCTTCTTTCTTGAGTACCATGACCATTGGAGAAGAAAAGGGCCTGGTACTAGGACATATAACACCGACTTCTATCAATTCTTGAAATATTTTCTCAATTTCATTTTTCCGGGAAAAGGAATGAAAATCAGAGGGAACATTGGGAGGAAGACTGCCTAGTATTAGAGGAATGGAATGATTATGGGCATCATGGGAAGGGGGAAGTCCATGGGGAGTGTTAAAAATAGCTAAGTGTCTGGAGAGTATACATTGGAGGTCAGGGTGAAAAGAAGGTGTCTCAACAATGTGAATGGAATGGAGTTGGGAAATAATTCCAGAATGACCTTTTTTTAGTA
Organism: Picea engelmannii; assembly: GCA_009831015.1. Taxonomy (NCBI): domain Eukaryota; kingdom Viridiplantae; phylum Streptophyta; class Pinopsida; order Pinales; family Pinaceae; genus Picea; species Picea engelmannii. Next base: position 25,149 of record ML798544.1, on the reverse strand, counting down.
TCTTTTCCATTCAGTGGGAGCTGATGATCTCATGTGATCTTGTTTTGATGCTTTGGAATTCATATTATTGTCCCTCCCGTTGGAATCGCAGGGTGATGTCCTTAAATTCCATGAATGTGGAGTTGAGATTGCATAACCATTCAATAATGAGCACAATGTCACAACTTCCCATGTCTATAGAAAACATATGAGAGGTACTAACCAATTCATAGGCACACATTTTTACAACTCCCAACACATTTCATGGAACCACCATTGGAAATAATGATTTGAAAATTATTGATGAAATAGATATAACAATTGATTTTCTGGGAAATGTGATGGTGAATAAAATTATGGGTGTTTCCATTGTCAACAAGTATTATGAATTTCCTTTTCTTAATGTAGCCAATTACCTTCAGGGTTTGGGGAGAAGAGAAGCTATTAAGGGTGTGCAGCAAAATCAACGGTTCAACTTTGGGTGGATCAATGGGCAGAGTATGATCATCTATTGGGGATAACTCTTCCATAGGGGAAGCTTCAGCCTCCTCATCAACAAAATCCTAAAAATGGCCATAAAAATCTTATGTTCCTTATACGTGTGCCCTAGAAAATATGTTTCATCACAATTATATCAAATACCCTTGATTTGGTGTTCAACCATTTCTTCCTGAGTTAATTTATGGATCTTGAGAGGGGTGGAATGAGGGGCAAGATTGATAGGTTGAGGGAAGGGAAGAAAAGATGGTTTTCAGGTCTAGCAAAAGATAACCTATTATGATTCTTTGGAACATTTAGTAGCTTCCAACCAAGTCTAGGGGCAAGCCATGAGGATCTAGGCATGTATTTCATCCTTTAGGCCACTGATAAAACATTCCTTGAAGAAGGCATATGTCACACCCCTATTTTGAAATCCAAGTGCTCAAAGGTAGTTATAAATTCTTCCATTGTGCCATATTGTTTCAACTTGGTCAAACAACCTAAATGGTGGGTGTCGGTGTCAAAGAATTCATAAAGATCTACAACAAACTGGGTCCAAGAAACATACACCTGGCATTAATTTTTACACCATTTCCACTTCCACTAACTGGTGCTCAAATTATCATCTTTTCCATCCAATACTTTTTGTACAACTTTTTCCCAATTGATTTTTGACATTAATACACTTTTCATGCACAATTATGCATTTTTGGTCAAGGTATAATCACTCATTCAATATGTGATTTCAATACTTATTTGTATTCATTTTTCAGGATATTATCAACTTTCATACTAACAATTATTTACAACAAAGCTTCACAGGTACCTTCCCAACAAGAGAGTTTCAATTCCTATTCAAGTGTAGTTGTTGCAACTTTGGTTGTTGCTGCAACTCCTAGTGTTGCGACTCTAGTTGTTGTTGCAAATCCCACTGTTGTAACTCTCAGTGTTGTAACTCACAGTGTTGCAACTCCATAACATCTCATTGGTTAACCACACAACTGTCACCAAGGATCATCTAGTCATACAAAAATTGCTCAGGAACATGACAAGGGAAATTGAGCGCCAAAATGGAATGGAAAACTTAGCCACCACTTGTCATGGCCAATTTAATCAACACACATATAATTGTTTCCCTCTTTTGGAAAATACAATGTAATAAGATGAGACAAACCGAGTCTTGCAAATGTCCATTGATTTTCTTAGCTCATTTGGGAAGAATAGATTTTTTATAAATACGCCCTCTCACTCTGATCCAAAACATAGGAAAAACAATAGAAAGTTTGTAAAATAGAGTTGTATTGATCCACACATTTTCATTTAATACAAGTTTTGTTTCATTCCTATTCAATTGATGGTGTGTTAAGCATTTAGTGCCTCCTGCATTCCGGAGACCAGTACCTTGTCTAAGGAGGTAGCCCCCCCCTCCTTAGCTTAGTACTATTTTTATATTCTATATTGTGTAGAAGTAGTCATAGCATTTCTTTCTATCATTTTATTTATTTCTAGTAATTCCTCTATTAACATCTTGTTGATTTTTGTAGCTCAAAGCTAACGTAGCAAGGTAGTAATATTTGATTGATGAGTGAGTAGATATAATATCTCTTCCTTATTTTCATTTATTTCCATCAATTACTCTATAAAACATTGTGTTGCAACTATGGCATTTTCTCATTTCTGCAACTCTGTTGCCAGCAATCTATGTTGACATTGAATAACCTTTCCTTCTAATGGTCAATGTGTAGTTGTAGCATATTTCATTCATTTTCATTTATTTCAATCAATTCCTATATTTAAACTTTTTTGTAGCATTAATATTTCCCTTGTTGCAATTATGGTTGTTGTGATTATTGTTGATGTAACTCATGTTGTTGTGACTCTTGTTGTTGTAAATTTGGCCACTGCAAATCTCGTTGTTGAAACTCTCATTATTGCAACTCTGCATCTAGCTTTCTAATTAACAATTGCATCGTTTGCAAATCAAGATAGTTTATTTTCCTTGTTTACAAACACAATGTGGTTTGATTCTTACAACTTGAGGTTTGTTGCATCTCAGTACATGAATCATAACATAGTTATCACAACAATCAAGATCGCCTCAATACTTTGGCAAGCCACCTTTACTTTCCTGCAAGAGTGATTTACTTTTCCACAAGTGTGATTTACTTTCCCAATAGAGTGATTTAATTTTCCGCAAGTGTGATTTACTTTTTTGAAAGAGTTATTTACTTTTCCGCAAGTGTGATTTAATTTCCTGCAAGTGTGATTTACTTTCCTGCAAGTGTGTCATTTATTTATTTTCCTACAACATGTGCTTTCATTTCTACAAGTGTGGATTTGTCATACTTTAATTCGGTGACTTGCTAGATCATTTTGGTATATTTCCTTGTGACATTCATTTGAAAGTACTACAACTCAATGTAAATTACATCATTATACTTGCATATACGGTGCATGATAGTTCGTAAGTTTAATACAACCTCAAATTGATAATTAAATGCACAAATATTTAGTTTCTTACTAAATTAATTAGAGATTAATTGAAAATTACATCATTTTTGGCATCGTTTCCATCATTTGTAGAATGTTCTTATAATTTTTTTCTATGCACGAAGTTAGAGATCAACAAGGTAGATTCATTAGTTCATCCAAAAATTCTTGTAAATATAACATTTTAAGTCACCTTCAAGAGGGAAAGGATCCTAGTCAGCTAAACTATTTGTCACCTATAGAAAGTTCCATTGCTAAAAGGAGACCCGAGACCTCCACTCAAGAATCTGAATCTAAACACGGTTCTATGCACACAAATGTTCCACCTTCAAAATATATAATCAGTGAACAATACCACTCCGTGGAGTTCATATTTCCTAAAGCACCTTCAGAAGAAAAATGTAACCCTTGAAAGGAGATGGCATAGGAAATTGTCAAATAAGAAACCTTTGCCTCCATATTTCCAATTAAAGGATCAAATGAAGAGACCAAAATGAAGAATATCCCTCATTCATACTTGCCAAAATTTCATGGTTTATCCAAAGAATACCTTGATACCTTTCTCTTCAAATTTGATGTGCTTTACATAAGTTATGATTACATGTCAGATGTCTAGAAATTGAAACACTTTCCTTCCACACTCAATAATGTTGCATTGCACTGGTTCATGGGCCTTGGGACAACATCTGCACATGGGACCAAATGATGTAGAATTTCTTGGAAAATTACCAATATTATTGTAAAGACAAAGAAAGGAAGGAGGAAGTATTCAAAATGAAACAACATGAAGATGAGGGACTTGAGGATTACGTCAAAAGATTCAACTATAATTTGCATAAGGAAAGGCAAGAATATTTGGCTCCCAAGACATGACATGTCTTATTCTTGAGAGGAATCTGAGATGATTCCATTGAACTTCTCAACCTAATGGGAGGAGGATATGGTTCTCAGTTAGATTATGATGTTATCCTAGAACTTTGTCAAAAACATTCTGGAGGTAATTCAAAAACAAGAAAAGGACCAAGAGATATATTGGAAAGGAATAGTAAGACTGTTAGAAGTGGAGTCATAAGAGTAGAGATAGAGGACATGTTAAAGGACTTCAATACTAATATACTTAGTTTTGTCCATGTTTTTCCCAAAATGTAGAACAAAACACCCATGGAAGGAATGTCCATTGGACCAAATTGAGGTTTGTGGAATATGCAATGAATACCATGCTACTTTCAACTATCCATCCTTACCAAGACTAAAATCCATCTATCAGAAAGAAAAGGAACCAAAGTAGTTATGTTTTGTCTCTCAGAAATGACCATGGAAAACCATACCTAAAGGTATGGTTCAATACTAATATCAATATTTTAATTCATATTGGACTAACATTTCCATCCAACATACTTATCATCCATGGTGTCTACCAACACAATCATGGATGGCTCCTCCTCCTCCAAACCAGTTATGGAAATAGGGGTCGAGAAATCCTACTATAGGAGGCCCTCAATAGGACATAACGCAGGCACCCATGCAATTTATTCCTCCTCCTTAAATGTATGAATCCACATCTGCCCTCCTCAACCATAATTACTTGAAAAACCCATCCCTAACCCTAATAATGGGAGGCCATCCCAACCAACACAAGTTGTTAGGCTTGTTGCCTACCCTACATATTCCATATCTTCCCTCAACTGCAAAGATATCCATCTTAGATCTAGGAAGACATTAACCAAGGACCAATATCATGCTCATATTGAATATTTGAACGAGGATGTATGGAATGAAGAACCAGAAAAAGAAAAATCTCATGAATCCTTGAAAGTTTATCATTCCCAACATGAACTTTAAAACCCTCCCTATCCAAAAAGATTAAACCTAGAGAAATATCTTACTCATCATGTGTTTAAATTCTTGGGGGAAATCAATAATGTTTGTGTTAAAATACCTCTCTTCCAAGCCATCAAATATGTTCCTATCTACTCAAAAGAGGTACATAATTTTTTTTTAAGGAAACCCGGTAGAAAAAGGAAGGATCCCCAAACTGTCCATGTTATGGGTAAACTGTCAAAATTAATGATGGTGAGTGTTTTTGCAGCCAAATACTCTGACCATGGTAGTTTGGTAGTTAATGTGTATATTAATAATACATTCATTGGAAACACATTAATCAAACTTGGTTCTACCATCAATGTTATGATGTGTGAGACCATGGAAACCTTAGGACTCATTGGTCTTAGGGGAACCCCAACTATACTCCAACTTGATAACATATCAATTATCAAACCAGAGGGCATCTTAGAAGGCATAGTTATCTCCACTAGATTCATGGGAATAACCCACTGAATTTATGATCCTACAACCCAAAACCTCTTTGGAGAGTGTCCTTTAATCCTGGGAATGCCTTGGATGGCCACTGTTGATGCTTACATCTGTTGTAGGTTGGGAAACATGACCATTTCTCATGGGACCTATACAAAGAAATTAACCATGTATCCTCCTGCCAAACCCAACATAGATTTTGAAACACCACTATGGGATGACAGAGAAGATAGTGATGGAGAAGGATAATCTCATCGAATCCTCTCTATAGACACTACTACATTTGCCTCATTGTTTGAATTCATTCTGACGCCCATTTGAATGCCCCTTGTCTAGATTCTGACAAACTGCCTCCTCAACTATTCGTCACACCATGTTCATCATACATGTGATGTCCATAAGTATATGTCGTATAGCCGATGCAACTAAATACCACATGGAAGTTGTAGAGAGATTTTACAAAACGAATGTTCTTCACAACAAATCATGGCCACTGCGACAATCATACAGTGGTTGTGTTGTGAAACATTGATTTTCCACGTGGAATTTTCCAAGAAACTATTTTACCGACAATGGTGGTTGTTACTGTAACATAGGCATGTTAAAGTACTTCCAGACAGCTAATGCGAACGCCATCCAAATTGTGACTTTATGGCTCCCATCCTATGTTGGCATGGCAATGCTCTATAGTGCAAAGTTCATCACGATCCAAAGATATGGTTCGAAAGAATCATCAGACGCGTGAGACAAAAGAGCTGGAAGTCGTTTCAGGAATGAGATGGAAATTCGTCAGATGTCTGATTCCCATATAATAAAGTAAAAAAAAAATTGAATTGCATTGGATATATAGAGAGCAAGTTGAGCCAGATATAGATGACAATGTTCTCGATATATGATGATATAGAAAATTAGGATTACAATTTCTATTGTTGCATAAAACCGTAAGTCAAGCTTGTTAGATCCTAAACAACTAAAAATGCATGGTCACACTTAAGAGATATATGTTTTTCTTTTATACTGTAATTTATGCCCTTGTGTAGAAATGCATGTTAGGCTTCACTAAAATGCACACATGGGTCTTAACACACCTACAATTTGAGTGGTTCAAGTTTCTGAGGGTGTCTTAGATAACTTTACACATGTATACATATTTATATTTTCATTTGCAAACATAAATGTGGATGATGTGTAAAAGGGACAAATTCTACCTTGTAAATTGAGAGACCAAAATAGTAGAAAGTGACCTAATGGAAATGCATGCCCATGCTTCTATATAGCTCAAAATTTAGTTATCTAATTTTTGGGGTGAATTTAGTAACATTCTCAATATATATATATATATATATATATATATATATATATTCTCAATATATATATATATCATACAAAGTTCATTTTAAAATGACTAAGGACTTCTACCTTGAACCGATATTCCACATTTTTTGTAAAATGGAGGGTAAAACCATCTTACTGTAAAATGCATGCCTAAGACTTATATGAAGTACAAATTGAGTGGTTCAAATTGTGGAGTTTGTATTTTATCACTTTACTTCTATTAATACTTTATTTTTTCATTTTGAAACCAAAACCCGTATGTTGTGAATAAACGCTAAAAATTCCCATATAAATGCAAGAAAATGCATAAAGGGAAAAATGCATAAAAATACATGAAAATAGGGCATGATGAGTAACGCACGCCCTAGAAAGAAAAATCCATGTATGTTGTTGTTAATTTATAAGTTACAAGTTACAGGACTATGGATTTGTTGTAAACCCTAAAGAATCTATACTAGGGTGATTTGTGCCCATAATTTAGTAAACGGTTGAAATATACATGAACCTTTGGCAATTGTGCACACACACACACACACACACTAACTAAATCGAAAAATGAGTACTAACTAACTGGGTCCATGAGACCGATGACGTAGGAGCATGTACAATCACATCACACATAGGCTAGTTGTTGGTTGTATTTCCATTGCGAAGACCTACTAAAATCATCAGAAAATACAAGGTTATATGATTGAATATTAATAATTGAATAAATAAATAGACAAATAAACATGTAAGAGACCTAGAAAGACTAAAATGAAATACCTGAATGAGCAAAATACATGTTTTTCTTTAAACTTCAATGTATGTATTTGTGCAAAAATGCACGCTAGGCTTCACAAAAATGCACGTCTCGGTCTTTACACACCTGCAACTTGAATGATTCCAGCTTCTAAGGGTGTCTTAGATAATTTTACACCTGTCCACATATTTATATTTTCATTTTCAAACATAAAATTGGTTGTTGTGTAAAAGAGGCAAAGTCCACCTTGTAAATTGAGAGACCAAAACAATAGAAATTGACCTAACGAAACTACACACACATGCTTCGATATAGCTCCAAATTTAGTGATCTAATATTTGGGGTGAAATTAATAACATTCCAAATCTATTTATTTCATCCAGAGTGCTTTTTAAAAATACTAAGGACTTCTACCTTGAACCCAGATTCAAAACCTTTTGTAAAATGGAGGTGTTGACGAGGCTGAAATCGCCTTGCAACAGTAAGGGGTACTCCCCCATGCACAGACCCAATTAGACTAAGCACCATTTGGTTTAGGAGACCCATTCATAATGTGGCTCGGATGTCATTGATGGTTATGAGGGTGAACATGGATGGTTATGCAATGCAAATATGTAGATGAAGACTATGTATGAAAATACATATAATCTATTGCTAATCTATCTTATCCTATCCTATCTAGGAGCAAAATAAATTAACTAAAATGAGTTGTAATGAAACTAAACTCTTCTAGAAACCTCACCCATATAGTTTAATAAAGGTGCAAAGTTAGAGACACATGCATACATACATATAACCAAAAAAGTCCAAATTATATTTTTGAATACATAACTCATGAGTTGAGGACTTATAAATATAGGAAAGAATAGCAATATTGCAAAAATGAAATTGAATGCATCAGATTATTCTATAAGAAAACATTGTCCTTACAGTCCATGTGAACAACATACATTCCACTTGAAATATTTCACAACAAAAAAACTACACACACAAGTTCTTCCGTCTTTCCAAAATTAGCCCTGAGGGATTCTCAATGTCCATTAACACAATATCTCTCTGTGAATTAGTTATTGAATTTATACAATGCTTGAAGAGAATGCTTGGAATGGGAGAAAGAACCATCAATAAGATACAGGTCAAAGAGTTTTCAAAGCCAAAAAAAGGGGGCTCAATTTTCTTCTAGGGGTTTTGCAAGTTGATTACAACAAAATGGAGGGTTGTAGTGTCTGGAACAATACGAGGGTAAAACCATCTTACTTTAAAATACATGCTTAAGACTCATATAACCTCCAAATTGAGTGGTTCAAATTGTGGAGTTTTTCTCATTTTACATTTATTCATACTTTAGTTGTGCAACTTGAAACCTAAAACCCACTAGTGTGCATAAAGGCTAAAAGTTGCCTTGTAAATGCAAAATCAATTCATAAAGGGAAAAATGCATGAAAATAGGGCATGATGATAAATGCGCTCCGTAAGATTAAAAATCCATGTGTGTTGTTAATTTACAAGTTACCAGTTATAGGATTGTGAATTTGTTGCAAACCCTGAAGAGTGCATACTAGGGTGATTTGTTCCCATAATTTAGTAAAGGGTTGAAATCTACATGAATCTTTGGAAAATATGCACACACACTAACTAAAATGGAAAAATGATTACTAACTACCTAGATCCTTCAGCTTGATGAGGCATGATCTTGTACAACCACATCACACATAGGCTAGTTGTTAGTTGCATTTCCATTGCGAAGACGTGCCAAAATCATCTGAAAATACAAGGTTGTATGAGAGAATATTAATAATTAAATAAATAAACAGACAAATCAACATGTGAAAGACCTAGAAATACTAAAATGGAATACATGAATGAGCAAACTACTTTTGTTGTTTTTAAATTATAATTTCTATATTTGTGTAGAAATGCATACCATGCTTCACAAAAGTGCAAGCCCGGGTCTTTACACACTTGCAATTTAAATGATTCAAGTTTTTGAGGGTTTCTCAGATAATTTTACACCTTTCTACATATTTATATTTTCATTTGCAAACATAAAAGTGTTTTTTGTGTAAAAGAGGCAAATTCTACCTTGTAAATTCAAAGACCAAAATAATAGAAATTTACCTTATGGAAATGCATGTCCATGCTTGTATATAGCTCCAAATTTAGTGATATAATATTTGCGGTGAAGTTAATAACATTCCAAATCTATATGTTGCATTCAGAGTGCATTTTAAAATACTAAGGACTTCTACCTTGAACCAAGATTCAAGACCTTTTGTAAAATGGAGGGTACAACCGTCTTACTGCAAAATGCATGCCTAAGACTCACATGACCTCCAAATTGAGTGGTTCAAATTGTGGAGTTTGTATTTTATAATTTTACATCTATTCATACTTTAGTTGTTCATTTTGAAACCTAAAACCCTCGTGTAAAGGATAAAAAATGCCTTGCGAATGCAAAAACTAATGCATAAAAATGCATGAAAATAGGGCATAATGAGAAATGCATGCCCTAGGAAGAAAAATGAATGTATGGTGTTGTTAATTTACAAGTTATAAGTTATAGGACTATGTATTTTTTGTAAACCCTAAATAATGCATACTAAGATGATTTGTGCCCTGAATTTAGTAAAGGGTTGAAATACACATGAATCTTTGACAATTGTGCACACACACTGACTAAAATGGAAAATGAGTACTAACTACCTGCGCCCATGAGCTCAATGAGGAAAGAGATTGTAAAACCACATCACACATAAGCTAGTTGTTATATGCAATTCCATTGCGAAGACTTGTTGAAATTAGAATAGAATACAAGGTTATATGACTGAATAATAAATAAATAAATAAACATGCATATCAACATGTACAAGACTCTAGAAAGACTAAAATGCAATACATGAATGAGCCTCTCTTGGTTTCGAGGATAATTTATTCTCTATTGAATAGGGCCAACTATGTGAAAGTGGAATCTCATTTGGCTCCTTCTCCCCCACATCACTCTCAATTCCCCATACCCAAACTATCTATTGGAAAATAATTGAAAGTGGCATAGTACGATTCATGCATAGAAAGTAGTAAAAAAAAAATTACGGTAAATGAAAGAAAGAGTGTGTGTACAGATATGTGGTTTGGTACATACAAAACATATAACATTAATCCATAAGAAGGTTGCAACAAATACTATATATGTGATAAACAACCTTTTTAAAAGATGGCTCTTACCCCATTTCAAAGAAAAAAAATTCCATTCTTTATTCCCTAAACATCCTAATATGGCATTATTTATTACATAGAAATAGCATTCTTTATTCCGTAAATCCTTTGTACGTCATTATAATGGTGAACCATGAAGCCAAGAAGGATAATTCATGATGAAATACCCAACAACTGAAGATTTGTTTTTACAACCAAGTCATTGTTTTCATTTCCCTTATAGAACATAGTATAGACATGTATATAATAGAGTATCGGGATGTATCAAACAAAGTATAGAACACAATACATTTGGAAAAATTTACTAACAAGGTGTGAGATTGGCTCGTTCTATGCATTTTTCTTCAGACTTCAACCATTTTTCTGGAAGCTATATCGATCTCTGTGTATCTATCATATGATGGAATATTAGGAAAAAAAGTTTTGGTTTTCCATAATAAATTAAAATCAACTATTAACTTGTAGACAATATTTTGACTTTTCAACACACCACTCATAGCTTGAAATTTAGTTATATCATTCTTTGCTTTTATTAGCATATCTTCATATGATTCATGCTGAACAAAATTTCTATTTTTATCCCAACATGAAGGTAGTGCCATTTCAACTAAATTCTTGTATCTTTTCATGAAGGTTTCAGTACTTTTCTAAATTGAACTACATTTGGTTTGAGGATGCTAAACCAAATTCTACTTTGTTAATAAATTTGTAGCATTCATAATTATAGAAGTACAAACATTGACACCCAAAGCCTTTAACTAATTCCAAGTCTTAGAGTTAAGGTGTTCGGGAAGAGATAACATTTTTGTAATAGACTCGACATTGATATAGAATATAATGGACCCATGTTCATATACCACGACCCTTTTTTCAGAAAGATAGGTTTGGGGAATTGTGAATTTAAATAAAAATAATCATGCAAATCCCTAAAAATATCACATGTTAACTTACTTAACTCATAAGGATCAAACTGTGACAGAACGGATTCAAAAATTTTACAATCACTGTCAATTAGGACTCCTTCATCAGAGGTTGATCGCTGACCATACTGACTACCTTTCTCCATCTATCCTTATTTTAAACAATAAGAAAAAATTTGAAGGAAATTAGAACACTAGATGAACTTATTTGTCAAAGAAGAATTTGATTGCTTTAATTGGATTCTATTGTACTCGTAACAGAGTTTACCTTGTGCATTCACCTTCAAGGTTTATTGTTTTAATTAAAAAAAAAAATGAATTACAACGACACAACGCCTTTTTGATTTGGCTTACATCACAGTGCCAGATGTCATCCATTCACATATTTCATGGGTGAGCTAAAATGGTTTGATAATACCACCCTTGTGTGCAAAAATGAATACAGATATGACACATTATCAGTCGTTAATACAATGGTTTATAATTTAAGCCTCCGAACCCTTTTTATCCAACATGCACTTTCATCGGCCGAAATAAACCGAGACTGTCGATTTGGATCTATATTTTTGGTTCGGTCGTGTCTGTTGAATTTTCATTTCAAACCATGTTTGTTCTTTGTTGTGGGTACAAAAATATGGAAAAAATATGTAGTATACAGGGTATCGAACCTAAAGTTAGGACTGAATGATAGGGAAAACTTGATTTGAATTGAACATAAAAATAACCATTTTAAGCCATTTCATATTGAAAAAATAGTTACATGATCTACTTTCTCTATCTACATCAACAACAAGGATACATATCGAAGATCTTGTGGGGTCAATCCCTCCTTAGATGCACAAGTGGAGTTGGTCTCTCCTTGTATGAGTTTTCTCCTCTGTGCACTCTTCGTAATGGCAAGTGTGGTAGATCAATGCAGTGGTAAACAGGTTTGGAGTGGGTTTATTTGGTAGGGGGTTTGGCACCATAGTGTGTTTTTAATATTTGAGTATTGTTTCTTTTATATTTGTTTATTTTATATTTGTTTTATTTTTTGTTTATTTTTTAATTGTTGTTTTTTGTAATATAATTTATATTCACTAATTGTTAAAATCAATCATCACGTGTTGAAAATGGGTTAGGAGGATATAGGTTGGTGGGTTATGAGAGAAATCAAGTTCAATGACTTCTAACCAACCAATGATACATACAATAATATGGCATAAAACTTAACAAGAAACAATTAACCCATATAAGAAAATACTTTAAAGAGAATAAATCTTAGAAAATCTATAATCACACACCCCGACCTAGATTTCAACAATTCAATATCATTGATATTCTTCTTTTTCCAACTCCAAGTCAGTATCATTCGGTCCAGAATATGTTTTGGAACCGATGTTGTAAGGATTGGGCATATCAACATCATCATCAATGTCATTTTCGATAATTTCATCGTTCATTAGATCATTGAGAACATTTCCATCTACATCTAGCCCAACATATTCATATTCTTCATCTAACGCATCTACTTTCTCCTTTGCATCATATTCTTCTTCGATATCATCTTCTTTTGTTAAATTATATTTTATAGACCTTCCTCTTGGATCATATCTACCAACATATGACCATCCTACTTTACCTAGAACATTTGAGTAAAAGACCTGCTCACTTTGGCTTGGAAGAACATAAATCTCAGTACCTGGCTCAAGCATCCTTGTATTAACCATGGTAAATCCATTCTCATGCTCAGTAACAGTTCTTTGAGGATCATGTTCATTCATTTGTAACCTGTACCATTTAACCTCAAACATGACTAATTTAAAGGATTTATAGTCACATTCAAGTATAGCATTCAAATACCCATAATATGTATTTTTAGATACCTCTGGATGCATGTCACTTCTAAAGGAAACATTAGTGACCTAAAATACTGCAGTTGTGCCGCAATCAAAGGTTTTTTTTCTTGCCATCCAACATTTTGATGAAAAATTTACAACCATTGCACCACATATCCTTCTGATGTTTCAACTGCATTATGCCTAATACATAAAAAAATGCGTTGTCAATTAATTAACATATATAGAATTAGTAGCTACTTTAAGAAAATAAAAGACAACATACATTAATATAATAGAAAATAAGTAAAACTCGTGGGTGAATATGCTTGTATGTTCATCATTTAAACCATATGCTAAATTAATTTCCCTCTTTGCAATATTGGTATCTTGATTACAAAAAGCCTCTTTAACCAATGTAGCGACCCCTTCCCACGATAACCTACCATAACATTGTATACATCGTAATAGATGATTTTAGGAGCTAAATTTCTCCAATGGGATAATTTTCCATGTTTTCCCCCAAAAAAGGATTCGGCAATTTCTATTTTTTCTAAAATCAATTCACCCAAATTCCATAGAATAAAACTATTTTACCTTAGAAATTTCCAAAATTTTATAGAAACTATATAAATCCTTAGAAATTTGAATATTTTTACAAAACTATCACCAAAATGTTTACATTTTGCATATTAAGGACTAATAATATTAGCCCATGTTTCTGCATTGTAATATAAATTTATATCCTTAAAAGTATCCATGTACATCGTTCTATCCATACCTTCATTCAGTCAAGATTGTTTGCAATGTATAAATGTAGTGCATCCCACTCTCGACCAACTATATGAAAAAATAACAATTCATCAATAATTAGGTACCATGGAAAAGCTTAATAATTGATGGAAGAATAAAAATTAATTAGGTACAATATAGATAAAAACGAATGAACAAAAGTACCGTAGATCTCTACAATCTAATTACCTTTCACTTTTCTCATTCTACATTTCCCCAATAGGACCTCCCCTTCAAATTTGTTGATGGATTTGACATCCCAAATGATAGGCACATTCATATTTACTGCTAATTTAGGAAGATATTGACTAATATACACCAAATATTGATATACCATGTAGCCCTCCACCATACAACCCTCAAGGTGTGCTCTTTGTCTAACAAAGGCTTTCAATGATTTCAAATGCCTCTCCACCATCCACATTTACCTTGTGTGTATAGGTCCACAAATTTCAATATCCTCAACTTGGTGTATGAGGTAGTGTTCTTGTGCATTGAAAAATGTCGAAGGTAGGTACTTTTTCATTTCACACATTACACGAGGAATATCTCTCCTCTAATACCTTATATATTCTTTATGGACTTCTTTAGATGAAAACCACGTACACATTATGCAAGAAAATGGATGCAAGTTTAAGTGTACACATTGAAAGTAAAACACATGTGAACAAGTTCTGCAACGAATATTTTCATAGAAATCGTTACTTACCTCATGTATTTGCCAAGATCATATATAAATTGTTTTATGTTGTAGTCAAAGTTTTCTGGAAGAGATAGAGGTAGAACATACTATAAAAAAAAGGAATTATTATAAACAGTAGAGGCACAACATACTGTAACAAAAAAGTAAACAAAAAAATACCAAAAAGATGTATACCAATATATAAATATAACAAGATAATTACCTTAATGAAGGTATGCCAGTCATGATATTTTACCCCCACCAAATTCACCTTTCTTCATCAAGATATTATTTATTATCGAAGTGAATCTCATGGGAAATTTAATTTTTCTAATGACCTATTTTACAACATTGTTTTTCTTCTCTATAAATAACCATGGAAGACTATCTCAATGTCCATGGATATTTGAATTAATCACATTTTTCATTGCACGATTGGCTTCTTGAATGTCACTACAAACTTTGCCAATTTTTTCTTTCTCACTCCTTCCATCTAAGATTCTCCATAATGTTTATGCTACATTCTTCCTGATATGCATTGTATCAAACAAATGTGCAATTTGTAGGTGCTCATAGTAGGGCAACCTGCTAAATTATATAGGGTATGTTTTTATTCCTCTTGGAATCCCATTAATGCCTTGACGACATTAATGAAAAATAAATGAGATTACAACAATAATTGTTCGATACATTAAACAAATTTCAATACAAATTATAATTGTAAAACATTAATATGTATGATACATAGACTAATTGTTTACCTTGACGATTTCTATTATATTCCAACTTCCATAGGTGAGGTGTCATGCCTCGTAGTTTTATTCCAATCTATTCTTTAAAATTGAAAATATGTTTTTTTTGTAGTTCGATACCTATGGCTCTTAGGGAGGAAGTGCCTATACTCATCAAACACCTCCTTTCCCAAACTTCAGATACAACATGATTTCATCCAAGGACCGCATACTAGACATGAAAATTTACCCTTGGTTTGTAGGCCTACAACATATGGATTAATGTCAGCATCAATTATGTACCAAGGAATTATTTAAAAAAAATGCATGATATTTTCAAATATATATATACTATTAAAGTGTAGTAGTACATTACATACCAGAAAAATGTGTTAGCCCTGGCACATCATGAATTGTCCATGTAAGTAGTCCATGGAATTGAAATTGTTTTTTCCATATTGGTCTAGAGATGTCGTACACAGTGATTCCAGCCCATAACTTTAGTATCTTGTCGATAAGAGGATCAATATATACATTCATATATTTAACTTGGTACTTACCTAATTGATTGAAAATACACATCATTACTACTTTCTATATATGTATATATAAGAAATTATGCAACGAACAAGACAAATTAAATGTTGCATTCAAAATATTATTGTAAACAAATATCTAGAGCAATCATTTCCAACATGTGTGCTCCCTCTTTATTGAAACCCAAGGAGGAAGGTTATTGTTTATAACAAAAATAGGCCACAATAAGTCAATAGACTTGACCTCGCCAAATGGATTGACATCGTCAACAACCAATGAAAGCCTAACATTACGAGGTTCTTCTTTTAAAATTGGGCATCTTTCTTCAATGTTCCTAAATGTAGAACCATCTACAGGAATTCTAAGAACACCATCTTCACTTATGTTTTGTGCATGGTAATCCATAAATTGTGCTATGCTTTGGCACCTACACAGTCATTGCAAACATGGAATTATAGTAATATGATGAAGAACCTTGCGAGGCACGTGTTGTGTTACTTGATCAGTTCGATATATATTGATTTGACATTGAGAGCATTTCGTATCCAATGCATATTTTTCATAATAAATAATATGATCATTAGAGCATGCATCAATAACTTGGTACTCCATTCCAATATTTTTCATAATGGCAGATAATTCTCGGTATGTGCAAGGTAAAGTATTTAATGATGGTAGGATAAATTCACCTAACAATCTACAATGCAAAATGTAACTATTTAATGTAAAGAATATTAATATTAATTATTGCATCCTTATAATTTAGACATTAATTAATAACACTAAGAATAGAGAAACAAAACAAAAATAGACCTTTTATGTATACATGATGAATTAAATTGCATACCTTATGATCTAGGTGAGACAAGTGTTTGACAAGTCATTCAATATCTTCAATTTCACCAACAAAAATATAACAGAGAGAAGATTTGTCCTCGAGCCTTCGTAAATGGGTTGTTGGACTTCTCAATCAGAGGTGCATCATGAATATCATCAAAATTTGCATCCATTGGAGAAAAGGTGTCCTGGATAAATCTATTTATACCATCATTCTCAATTGTACCATTATCAATGTCATATTCTTCCATAGGACTAACTTGATCTCCAATATTCACTCCATCTTTCTCATTGTATACAACAAAATTTATACTACTACTTGGCACATTCCCAAGATCACACTTTGGATTCCCTTTCTTTATAATTACAATCAATCAAATGGTATTAGTCTATGTAATGAATATTAAAAGGATATGAATTCATACAAACAAAATCAATACAAAAACATATAATGAGTACCAACTTACCAAGGAATGATATTCATACCCCCCTTCAACATGTCCAAATTGTTTACAATGCCTTTCAGTTGTTGTTATAAAAGTCTCCTTCTATTGAAGCCAATGCATTGATTGCAAGGGAAATAACATTTCCTATCACCCTTTTCTTCCAATGCTGCAAATAACCTTTGAAGAATCATATCATTTTCCTCTGGAGTATGTTATATGGAATTGTAATTAATTGTTACAACAAAATCCAATTAAACAATGTAAGTAGAATATACAAATATATTCTACCATTTTCACACATGTAAATTCATTTCTATAGGCCAAAAAACATAATACACATAATAGAGAGGAAGAGGAGCTATGACCCCATGTGAGAGGAATTAAAGGAAATGGAAACAATTATATGGTTGGCATGCTTCCTTCAACCTTTGGCACCAGGTAAAACTCCAATATTGTTGAAATTAGGGAAAGGGAAAAAACTTGAGATATCACACCAGTATACATTATTTAGTGTTTACAACATATCCACAATCTTGTAACTTATAACATGTAAATTACCAACTGCATGCATGGATTTTTCTTGGCAGGGCATGCATTTTTCATCATGCCCTGTTTTCAAGATTTGTTATGCATTTTTCCCTTTATGCACTCTTATCCATTTACAAGGCATTTTTTAGACTCTATGCATAGAATAGGGTTTTTCATTTGAAAATGAAAAAATAAATGCATTACAAGATTTAAATTAATACAATACAAACTTCACAATTTTAATCACTCAATTTGGAGATCATATTAGTCCTCGGCGTGCATTTTACAAAAAGTCAATTTCACCATCCATTTTATAAAAGGTCTTCAATATTGGTTCAAGGTAGAAGTCCTATTTCATTTGAAACTGCACTTAGGCTAACATAGATAGATTTATAATGTTATTATATTCACCCCAAATCTCTTATAACTAAATTTCAATCTATATAGAAGCATGGGCGTGCATTTCCATTAGGTCACTTTATATTGTTTTGGTCTTTCAATTTACAAGGTAGATTTTGCCTCTTTTATAGATCAGCCACATTTATGTTTGAAAATGAAAAAAAAAATATGCACATAGGTGTAAATTATCTAATACACCCTCAACAACTTGAATCACTCTTGAAATAAGAGGTGTTTTAAGAATTGGGCGTGCATTTTTGTGAAGCATGACGTGCATTTTACAAAAAGGAAGAAATTAGAGTTTAACAACAAAGCATGTATTTCTTATGTGTGAGTATGCATTTTTATATGTGGAGACTATAAGAAGTTTTAATTAGGGTTTTCTGCAACAAAAAAACCTAATTAATCCTTTCATTATTTTCTAAATGGTTGGCATGAAAAATCAATAATGGAAACAATGAGGATTGGATGGGTGGGAAAATGTAAAATACCCATCCTACAATAAGGCATAAAATATTTTATGCCTTAGGCTTGCATTTTAGAGGACACGGTGGGAATTTTTAGACAAAAAAAACCTTCTATTGTGGATAAAGGGTAAAAACTTCCTTGTAAAACAAAGAGGTCAAATTGTTAAAACTGGCCTTGTTAAAATACACACCAAACCGAGGGAAATACATGCCTAATGGTGAAATTGGTATGATTATATCATGAATATATAGGCTTATGAAAAATCCATTCATTCAAGTAAATTATACACGCCCCATGCTAATAAATGCATGCCCTCAACAAAAACAAAAACCATAAAATTAATGCATGAGAACATGACATGTGACAAATGCATGCCATAGTAATAAAAATGCATGTCGTATGTTGGTAATCATATGTTGATCTTAATAAATTACATGAAAATAGCGTATTGAGGAAAATGTATTCCCTAAAAGGGAAAAATACACATCTCAAGTTGAAATTGCATGTTGAGGGCATGGGATTCCATGTTTACATAGTAAGGAGGAATATGCACACCGTTTTAATGACAAATGCATGTATGCACTATAAAAATGCACACCCTAGACATTTTATGTAGCCCTGTGCTCGCCTAAACCCTAAATTCTTCTTCATTATCCCATTTGAATGGCTTGCATAGGAAGATGAATGAAAATGGATGTTAATTCATTGTGTATGATTGATGTTAGTATGACATATCTTATAACAACCCTAAACACATGTTTGACAAGTTGTTGGAAACACACATATGTAGTTAACATTTTATGTTGAGTCATTGCCTAAGTCCCAGAATCTTAGAAACTTAAAGTACTTGTAAGTATCCCACACATATGATTGATTTCAAATGCATGCAAGATATCTTGCTTACCAATTAATTTGATATTGAGTGTGTGTTTTTGTATTATAGTCAACAACGTTTGTAATTTTACTTTCAAAATTATCCTCACTCATTCAGACAATCATTTTTTTATTTTCCAAGATGCAATGTCCAGTCGAGAAAACCCTTCAACGCTTCCCCTCATTTAGAGGATGGAATTTTTTCATTAATTCTCAAAAATACCAAGTCCATTGTTAAAAAATGCTACAATCTACTTGATTGTGCTTATAAAAATGCACGACAAGTTTTGTAGAAGTGTTATTTGTAATAAATAATATCTTACCTATAAATATTAATTTACTTTTCTTATCAAAAGTGATTTATAGAAAAATATACCAATATAACCCTAAATATTTTAAAATAAATGTAGTTTCCTTCCAAGGGTTTCCTCAACGTGAGTGTGCATTCCATGGCTTCGATTCCTCAATGTGAGTGTGCATTCCATGACTTCCATTCCTCAATGTGAGTGTGCATTCCATGCCTTCCATTCCTTGGTGTGCATTCCACAAAAAAACATTTCAACTTTGAACTCGTAAACGCATGGTCACAATTGAAACATGGGCATTCTCTACCATGGGCGCAACAGGTTAAACAAGTGATTCCCAGGATGAAAATTTTATTGTCAACAAATTCTAGGAGTGTGTTGAAGCATGGAGAGACATAAGGAATTGTCCAACAAGTATGCTAAATATCCTGAGAAGATCAAAGGTTTTTGTCTTTATGTTTGGACCCTTTCATTTCAAAAATGATGAGATACATATGGCCATAGCCAATTATGATGGCATAGCTATGGAACTGAAACTATTTGGCCAAAGAATTTACCTAGACACTGATTTGATTGCAAGAGCAAAACAAATTCCATGGAGAAGCAGAGCAACATTTAACTCCAAAAATAACCCCAAGGTAGAAAAGATGGATATGGCCAGTAAAATATGTGGGCAAAAGGTATATGTTCCTAGGAATGGTTTAAGAATGTTGGATGTTCCCTAGGGACTATACAAATATTTGATTCAAATTGTCCTTAAAACAATTATGAATCATCATAAGATTGATATTTTTGATGATTTCACAAGGCTAGTCATTTATTGGGTTGAAGACAGGTCATAGATGCCCCCCATCTATTAGCTAAAAAATTACATCATGCCCTTGAAGAAATTAAAAAAAAGAAGATTAAGTTCAGTTTCCCGGGTACACTGCAGAAAATTATTGATTTGTATCAACCCAGTGACCAAACAAGCCCTCTTAAAACCTACATTAGGAAATCAAAAACAAAATAACCCATTGAGGAAGTACTTGAACAGATTGCAGTTGATGGTGTGGAAATCAGTTTTGATAGAGTTTCTGAAGATGAAGTTAATGTTGTCAGAACTTGAAGAGACCCACATGAATATCTGAATGAAGTTGAGGAGCAGGGAGGTATGGACGATTATATGGAAACACACAATGATGATGTTTGTATTACTTTAGAAACTATAATTGATAGAATTCATCCTAAAATGGAATTACATGAGTATAATGTACTTGTTATGGGTGTTGATTCTACTCTCTAAGTTCAAATGTGAATAGTACAACATACATTTTTGATAACATAATCATTTTTAGGGCATTGGATAGAATTATACATTACAAACAACTTCTTGAAATGGAGGATTATTACTCTATATACACCTGGAAGGAAAAGTAGGAAATGCATCACTTCGTTAATATGGAATGCTTGAAGAAAATTAGAAATCTAGAAAATATAACAATCAAGAAGAATTGCATATTTATATGCATACATAGTATTAAATGCTAATATGTAAGAAATCTTGCAAAATTACCTTATTGGGTATGTCCATATACAACAACAGTCCACAACCACAATATTTCACTTGAGGAATTATTAATCTATCATTTATCGCTATAAAAAAATTTAGAGTTGTATATGTAACAATACATATTAGATCATGCATGTAACCCCAAACCAAAATTTGTACTTCACCCTACAAATTCTACATATCAACAACATATATCGAGCCTGCATTTTTCCATAACAGGGCGTGCATTTTCCTCAATGCCTTGTTTTCATGAAATTCCATAAGGACAGTGTGTATGATGTGCATAATTCATCTAAAGATATGAATTTTTCCCTAGAATTGTGATTTAAGGAAGATATAATGCAAATCCTAACAAAAGGATTGCATCCTTCACTCTAGGGTATGTTCAAACTTCATCTACAACAATAATCCACAACCACGATATTTCACTTGTGTAATCATTAATATATCATCTATCACTATAAATCATTTCACAGTTGCATATGTAACAATAGATATTAATTCATTCATGTAACCCCAAACCAAAATATATATTTCAGCTTGCACCATCTCGGGATAGAACAACCGATGTACAACCTAGTGTTTTCCCTAATAGGGTGTGCATTTTCCTCAATGCCCATTTTTCATGAAATTTCATAAGGAAAGTATTCATAATGTTCATAATTCATCCAAAGATATGAATTTTCCCTAGAATTATGCTTTCAATAAGTTATCATGCAAATCCTAACACAAGGATTGCACTTTTTACTCAAGGGTGTGCATTTTACATCATGTCTTGTTTTCAAGCAGAAAACACATACTTTCCATTTTTTAGCGTGCATTTTCTTTTTAAGGAATAATTATCTCATATTAAGGATTTAATTACTCACTTTCCTATATATACATCATCTCATCATGCAAAATTCACCATTTTATCTTTTCTACAACTTTTGTACAACCATGCAGCTTGTAATATTTCATATAATATTGACATATTCATTCTATATTTCATGAAAAGGTCATGAATATTTGTTCATAGAATCATCCTTTTTGGAGTGTAAATGCACTCCTAATTGTACAAACATGTTAAAACTATTTTAATAATAAAGTTACAACTTAAAAATTAAATTATGGAGGCTTATCCACCTTTGCGTTTGCACCTTCCTATAGAAATCTTTAACAAATTCTCCCTTCGGTTTTACAAGGAAATTGTTAGCCATTATTCACATCAAGTAGGTGTTTGTATGAAACTTACACTCTAAGGAAACATACAGGGGTATAATCACAAATTACACATTATTCAAGTTGAACCACTCAATTTGCGTCAACATTGAGACTAGGGTGTGCATTTTACTCTAATTTCGTTTTCACTTCAGATTTATATGTAATCTGAAATCTAGGTGCATAAAAGCAACCTATTGTATTCTTAAATTTCACTTTAGATGACATAGGTAAATTTTCAATATATGGAACTCCATTTTAAAACTTATAAAACATTTTTTGGAGCTACAGAGAAGCTTGGGTGTGCATTTTAATTTGGTCACCTAATATGGTTGTGACCTTCCAAATTACAAGGAAAAATTTTCCTCTTCCACACAGAAACCCCTTTTAAAATTGCAATTGCAAACATAAAAAAGTGAATAGGCATAGTATGATAAACCACAACCTCAAAAACTTTCACAACTCAAATATAAGGTATAATAAAACCTATGCTTACGTTTTACAAACAGGTTGGGCATTTCTAGGATTTTACTAGGCATCTCTTGCCTATTATTGCACATCAACTTATTTTATGACTAAAAATGAAAAAATAAGTGGATAGGATTATGAAAAATTACTTAACAAATCATTTACAATTTGAACCACTCAAATTGAATGAGTTTTGAGACCTGGGTGTTTGTTTTAGTGTATCCTAGCATGCATTTTGCACCAAACTAAAAATTACACCAACGCAAAATTTTCCCTCTTTGTACTAGAAGACAAATTTTGGTATTTGTGCAAGGCAAAGGGTTTTAAGTTTCAAATTGGACAAGCATAGGTATATAAATATGAACTACTTTTCTACAACCCGGTAACTTGTAATATTTCCTGAAATATTGACCTCTTTATTCTATTGCAGAAATTAGAGTTAAGATTTCTTCAATTTTGTATGTATAATTGGTTGGTCAGAAGTCATTGACCTTGATTTCTCTCATAACCCACCATCCTTTGATTCATCAAAAGATCACGAATCTTTTTGAATAGAAATCATCCTTATTGAAATGAAAATGCACTCCTAACTATAAAAAAATGTTAAAAATATTTTAATAATCAATTTACAACTTAAATATTAAATTATGGAGGATTATACAACTTTGGGCATGCACTTTCCTATAGCAAACTTTAACAAATTGGCCCTTCAGTTTTACAAGGGGATTTGTAGCCTTTATGCACATCGGGTAGTTTTTTTGTCTGGAAATGCCAATATACAACTATGTAAAGGTGTAAATTCACAAATTACAACTTCTACAAGTTGAACCACTCAATTTTTGTCAAAATTGAGATAGGGGCATGCACTTTACTCTAAGGCAATTTTGACTTCATATTTACATAAAATCTGAAATCTAGGTGCCTGAAATCAACCTCTTATGTTATAAAATTTCTCTTTAGATGACACATGTAAATATAAAATATAGGTATATCTATTGTACCATTTTTTGTTTCAATTTTAGGTTCTACAGGGAAGCTTGGGCGTGCATTTAATTTCATCACTTAGTACAGTTTTGACCTTCCAATTTACAAGGAAAACTTTGCCTCTTTTGCACAGAAATCATTTTTCGTAATGAGCCTCCTCGTTACGATGACGAACCTCATAAACAAGTACAATTTTCTTTTTAATAATGTGTGTGCGCGTGTGTACAAGGGAAATAAACACATTCGACTCTCTGTTTCCACCCGACGACGAACAAGACGGATACAATGACGACCTAAGACACACATCAAGTATCTGCATGCATTGAACGACGATCAATCGACAATAAAGAAGACTAACTACCTACCCGTCCTACCCTGCAATGGTTAGGACCTCCAAGACACATAAGCAACGCTCAAGCCCAGATTCCCATCGATTTTAACCATTTAAGGTCTCAGGGTTGGCAATTGTTTTGAGGAACGTGGAGGTGTCTACATCCCGCCTGACACAAGCAGACCAAGCAAAAATGTGTACACCCATGTATAATAGCAATAAAACGAGCAACAACTCAGTATGTCTAAAATGCAGAGTATCATTAAGGTACGATCTAATTTAGTCTTAAACATAATTTAATGCGCAGTTCTAAATTCCAAGGGACAACAGAGTATCATCTAAATTGACATTTAACGAACATTACTAAGCAAGTCTAATGTTCGATGGGATTTAATAAAAATATAAGTAATCATTAATCAAAATCTATCTAGTCTGTCAATTATAAACTAGCCATTCATTAAAACTTGCAATATCTTTAATTAGAACTGAATGAGGCATGTTCTCAACACCTGTAAGGATGACAAGGCAAGTTAGAAAAGCAGAGATGGTACTTATCTTAAAAGACATTACATTTGGTAGTACCTCATTTTGTCCTTCTACACATTCCACATCACCCTTTATTATTTACATTTGATTATTTTATTGTTTCTAGATTACACATAATCCACATTCAATAACTACGAGTATGAATAGACATTGGAGTTTTACCCAGTTTTTAAAGTAATTT
>ML798543.1:142945-190008 GCA_009831015.1 Picea engelmannii | reverse complement strand
ATTATTATTGGTGTTGTTATTTTGGAAATAGGATGAAGTTGGATGGTGATTATACATCTCATAGTTATTTTTTTAATTTCCACTCTCTAATAATTTATTATGATGATGGAGGATGCTAGATTGGAGGACGATAATAAGTATATTTTGTCTTTTTTTTAATCTCCATCATCTAATAATTTAGTTACTCTATTATTAATTATTAATGGGAGTTTTGACAATTTTGATGTAACTATATCAATATAATTGTAGTTAATGTGTGGTGATCCCAAATGGCCCTTCATCATTTATGAAATGCAACTAGATAAATTATTGACAGTGGTGATCCATCATATTTTCTTTTAATCTTCCCCATCCAATAATTTAATTATTTTAAAAATGCTAGTGAGAATGGGCAAATGACAAATGTCTATATAAATGTGGTTGATAGATGGTGATCCATATCAACAATCTAATATGGATGTGCTAGTGATTACTCTTACCAATGAATCTCTCTTGCTAATTTCAAATGGGTCTTCATTATTTATGAAACCCACAACAAGATTCTTATTAGCATTAATCTCTCCAGTAAAATAATTTAATTATTCAAGTGCTAATGAAAGTTATGATCAATAAATGACAATTTTTTTTATAGTTGACGAATAGTGATCTCTATTAACATTTTGATACAGATGTGTTATTTATTATTCTTACTAGCAAATCTCCCTTATTCACTGCAAGTTATTGGCATTAATGAAACAATGTATGAGCTTATTATTCTCATTAATGTGATTAGATAGGCCATGAATAACTTAATAAGTGGATAAATTCTTTTTAGCCTAGATTCTTCTTCAAATTCAAAGAAATTTTGCTTGAATATATTTTTTTTAAATTATAGTTTTATTTAATTATTTTTTTTATTAAAAAATTAATAAAATTAGATTATGTTATTTGAAAAACTAAAATGAGTTAATAAATAAATAAATATATATTTTAAAAATTATGATATATATATATTTTTTAAATTAATATTTTTAAAGATAATTATTTATGATGATGATGATGATGGTTAACATTCATTAAGACAATATTTTTAAAGATAATTATTCATAATAATATTTTTATTCATAAATAAAATTATAATTTTATAAAATTATTATTAAATTAAATAAAAATCATTTTTTTTTATCTATTTATTAACTTATTAAAAATTAATTAAATTATTTTAAAATTAATATCAATTTCTTTTTATTATTTTTTAATATAAAAAATAATCCCATAACAAAAATTTCTCCATCCCCTGCTCCCAATTAAATTTAATTGTTAATAATTGAATTTTTTGATTTGTGAATATTGTAATGGACAAGTAATCTTTATTGAAATTGTAATTTAAATTAATGAGATTGTTTTTAATAGAAAAAAAATTATTTAATATTTACTCCATACAATCTTTACTAAAATTGTAATTTTGGATTGATTAAAATATTATTTTTAATACATAAATGGATTTAATTGTAATTGGATTGTGCAATGCTAATATGCAATATTTGCAATTCCATCAATTCAAAACAATTCTTACCAGTTTTTCATTAAAACATAAGTTTCCTTTCACATTATATTGTTATTTTTAATGATGAATCCCGATTCGGATTCGAAACGTCAATGACAAAAATGACACCAACTGTGGATTATCCGGCAATTAATCTCGAAAAAAATAATACATTTTGCAACCCCTATGCTGTGTTTAACACCTAAAAACCAAGGCTTCCTAAGAGGTCACCCATTCTAAGACTCCTCACACTTTGTGACCAATTTATCCTAATTTTGAATAGTCCACTTAGCACTCATTGCATTGGTTAAAACTAGTGAAATGAATCACATAGTATCAATAATCACCTACAAAGCTTTCACCTAGTAATTGAGACTTATGGGGAGGTCACCCATCCCAAGACTCCTTTGGCTCAAGCACACTTAATTGTGGAGTTTTCCCCATAGTTAAACCCACTTATCTTGCTACCCCATTTGCAAAACCTTCACAAGTATTATTCCTTATGAACTATTTAGTTAGATTTCCTTTAACTCTTTTATTTAAGCATCGAGGAGCTCCCATAGTCCAACACATGAGATATCATTTTCAGGATTATTTGCATAGAGTAAGTCATTAAGAATGGTTTCTCATTTTCTTTGGTGTGAAGAATGGTTCTAGTCTCAATTTAGGTAGAGGTGCTTTTTTCACCTTGTCACCTGTTGCATTTCTCTTGGAGACTTGGGTTTTATGTTGTGTATGTTTTCCTTCCCCATGGTCACTTTGATGTAGGCATTCTCGATGCAGAGGAGGAGGTTGATGACATGTTTTGTTGATTAAAATTCTTCAAGAAACACTTTAGATCTGATCTCTTGGTTAAGGCCCATGTGAAAATTCATAAAGAGTGTCCTTGGGAATCTTAAATGCGTAATTACGTAGATCCTTTTGACATTGATGTGTGAATGTTGAACAAGATTTCTTGTGTTCTTTCTTGAGGATGTTGAGGGTGAACATATTAGACTCATCCAATCTAGGCATGCCAAAGGGATGGAGAAACTAGTTTGTAAATATGTGGAGGTCTAAATAAAATGACCCTTTGGGAAGACGATGAAACCAATGAAGGACATCATTTGATAGGGAGAACATAAAGTGTTTAAATAAGATATTGTTGTTTCCCAATAAATTGGAATAATCCATGGAAAATCCCTTCATATGGTGCTCATGGCCTTCTTCTATGGTGCTTCTGAACTTAGGTAACTCTTGTAGATTTGGAGGTAGACATATTTTCATAATTTGGGGGGAGGAGGAGGTTGTCTAGAGATATTCTCAAAAGAAGGCCTTATTATTGTGTTCCTTCTTATGTTACTAAAGTGTGGGTTTTGGTTAGGGTATCCTCTAAAAAGGGGCATGTTGAACTATTAGGAGGGGGTGTCCCATCGTAGTACCCTTTTTTAGTTGAGAGAAGGGTCCTATTTTAAAGAAGGGAAGGTTTTTGTTGACACCCATGCTTGGGTTCCACGCACCTTAAAACATAACAATTGGGGCTTGAGGTGTAATTTAAATTAATACTTGTTCATATGGTTGATATAAATAAGGATAATAAGGTACCATGGTTGGGAGGAACACTTTTCTAAGAGGTTGTGAAATTGTTGGAAAGTATGCTTGTCCTAATGGATAGGAGAATGTTGGGTAGTATTCTTATCCTTGAGGAATAATTGAGATATATGCTTGTTGCAAAGCATATAAAGGGATGTGGTATTTGGTTTATGGGTTGTGTTGTAGTTGTCATAAGAACATGGATAACATTTAAATTAATAATTGCATGAGCACTTATCTACAAAAAGGGGCCTACTGAAGTTTGGAGAAGGACATTAAGATATTCATTGCTAACATTTGATGAGTTTTGGGGTTGATACTGATGTGGTCATATATATACTTGGATTATATAAATCAGATTTTTTAGGTAAGGTGCAGGTTTTCATTGAATAATCATCATTCCTCAAGGGATCCAAGGATAAGGAGGTGACACAAGGAGACATCTAAGACTAGTTCATACATTTATTGGTGGGAGGAGAAACCACCTAGAATATGGAGGGAAAGGATAGGCCCATCCATCTTTGAAAGCGTCTCTATAAGGGGGGAGGATTTGATCCCCTAACATAATGAAGTCATTGAGTGAGGAATGAGAACTCTCTCCTTGTTTTTAGGCATGGGGGGATTGTCCCCCTTATCCTCAATAGGATTATGGGAACTACCTTGGTAAAGGGGGATATGAGGCCACAAATGGTAACCTAAAAAATGGTTGAGACCTTTAGGGAAGTCAGGTTCGGTACCATCAATGGGTGTCGAATGATAAGGGTTGAAAGGAGGATCATGAGAAGCCACATAGCTTGACAAGTGAATCATGCTAACCTTAATCGATTCCATTGTAGAGAAATAGAGGCTAGAAGAGTGGGTTAGTTTAGGTATTAACCCCAAGTAGAGATAAGGGGAAGAAGAGGTACATTCTCTCTCTAAAAAAATAAGGATAGTGTCGTCCCATTGGGAAATTCACCCCAATTGTTTTTTCCTTTTGAGCCCCTGTTTGAAATTTGCATGTGAGCCCTCTTATTTCCTTTTCTATGAAAATATATATATGATTTATTCCTAACCAAAGATTTTTATTTTCTTAACCCAAATTCTTTAAGAAAATCTTACCAAGTTCCATGATCCTTTTCCCTCCTCATCCATGGCCTCATTCCCTTTAGAGTTTTGAAATCCCTATAGTGATCCATAGAGAAGGGCAATTTTTGAGGATTTAGATGAGGAAAAAACACTTTTCATGCTAAGGAAAGATCAATGATTGATATTATCCCCTCAAATGAATATCAAAATACTAGAGCTATTATAATAGAATAGGATACATGGAGGCCCAAAAAAAAATTCATGTGAATAACTAGGATCTTCCCCACCATCATGAATCTATGGTATATAAATCATTCATAAGGGTCAAGAGGAGCGAGGTTTCTAATTAATCAAGGGATAATTTTCATCATAAGGGTTTGGGGAAAGCGAGGTCACTTATTTCTTCCAAGTGCCACTAATATTCAATATTACCACCGTAAAAGTGAATCAATGATCCATGCTAATTTGTTGGAGTTAGGTTCATCGATAGGGTAAAGTTTCCTTGAGAACCATGGATGATTAGGATTAATTCTACTGGGAAAGATCAATGGCCTAGGTTTGAATGTACAAAATCATCAAGGGAGGGGCTCAAAAATTATAGAGCATCATGAACGATTGATATCTTACTCAAGCGCTAAGACCTATAGTGTAAATATACCCATATATATTTCCCACAAGAACTATAGTGGTGTATTCCATATGCCAAAAATTCCCTAGATTTCCCCCTTTAATGGAGATCAAATATCCAAAAGAAATCAATGAGGGTCCCACCCCTTAAAGTAAAATATTTTGGTACCATAGGTACAAATCAATGGTGGCATTTCACTTGCCTAAGGAGATCAACTACCCAAGATTCATCAGTGAAAAGATTCCTCCTATATTAGATAAATTATGTGGTATCCAAGGAGTTGGAGGGGGTAAACCAGAGTAAATATTAACCCTAAGGCCTTGATACTAGATCTTTTAGCCCAATAGGATATTTCCATGTGTCCTAACCCACTTGTTCATTGATGGAATTTTATAGTGGATTGTCTTGGTATAATCAGGAATATGAAAGGTGACTTCATTTTCATATCCGACAACTATTATGTGCTTTTTGTTCCTGATCTCTTCCCAAGGTCTGATGATTGGATTTGAAAGAGGAAGTTGATCTTCTTCTACACTTGAATATGGAGTTGTCTCATTGAGTTTCTCATGCCCTAGCTGTTGGTATAAATCAACATCTTTTTGGAAAATATGGTTGTTCTGAACAAGGACTAGTTAAGAATGCCAAAGATTCTTTTGCTCAAGTGCATCGTGAATAATTCGATTATGAGTTTTCAATAGAGATACTTTGTCTTGCGAAACTTTCAAGCATGTTACAATAGACTGAACAATGGTTTTTTCAGTGGTAACTGTGTTTTCAACATAAGAGAGGATTAAAGTGTTCAGTAACCCTAACAATTCATTAACTCGAGCCATTTTAAAGACAACATTAGACCTCAAAGGGTTTCTTGCAACTCCTACCTTTAACAATTAGACTAAAAAATGCAAGAAACAAATGGAGGGTGTCAAATTTTACTGAAAATGCACTTGTTTACAGAAAAAACAAAATTTCAAAAAGTACAAGTGACTTATGAAAAGGACTATTTGCAAGTATATCTTAATTTTGGAGTTGAACTAATCTTCAACGTGTTGGTCTAGTTCCCTAGGGTTCCCCTGTCCTCTATGAGCTCCATAGATCAGAGAAATATTAAATTCCAGTGATGAAGTGAGTGAGCACCAATGAAAATGAATTTCAAAGAGATCATCCCCTATTGTTCATGCAATATTTAAAGAAACGCTTGTAAAAAATGAGAGGTTCATTGGAAACACTTGTATATGCATCGATCTCTATTGATGCCACAAGAGGTTGAAATGGAATTGTTGTTTAGAGAAGGAAAAAAACATAGTAGCACAAGAACTGCTCTTGACATCTCCAACATCTCTGAAACTTGTTCCCCACATTCCGTGATCCAGGTGGATATCGATGGATACCTACCTATTCCAACTGACTCACATACAGGTTTCATCTTGGCAGTTTCAGTTTTCATTTTGGTAGTTTTTTTCTAGCTTTTCGGGTCCTAAACTTCTGGGGCCATTTTGAGGCCCTAAACAACATTTTCTGGGCCCGCCACAGTCACACTGTAGACGAAGTCAGAGTGAAACAACATAATGTGTAGTCCTTAGATCACTAGTACAAAATGAGAGATAAGTGACCAGGCGACCAAAACATTTGGTCACCACAGTTTTTTCATGGGATAAATGACCAAAATTGATAAATCTTAAGTGAGCTAACTAAAAAAGACCAAGATAAATGACCACTTTGGTCACGTGATAAGAACTAAAATAAAAAAAGACCAATATAAATGACCAAATTTGGTCATGAGATATAACTAGACTAAAAATGACCACATACCAATTGGTCATTTATTTGGTCATTTTTAGTTGTATCACTCCGATAATGGAAAATTACAATTTTGACAATGAATTTGTACAATTTACTAAATTATAACACTTCATATGGATTCAGAGACCCCCTTTCTAGGGGGTCTCTGAATCCATCTGTGGTGTTAGAATTTAGTAAATTGTAGACCCCCTTATTTATCACAGCTCAACAATTGACACCAAATTAGCTATCATGATGATGTCCTAGTGAGCTATGGCTTATATATCATCATCTTGAAAATTCCCTTAGGAACTAATTACTTTGAACTAGATCCAAGCATGCATGGAAGCTAATCCACATAGTCAATTATTAGACTTTATATTTCACATTGAGAGATTTAATTTTGGGGGCTTAGGAAATTGACGCCAAATTAGCTATTATGATGATGCCCTAGCGAGCTATGGCTTATATCAACATCATGAAAATTCCCTTAGGAACTAATTAATTTGAACTAGATCTAATTGGCATGGGAAACTACTCCATATAGTCAATTATTAGACTTTATATTACACATTATATTACATATTGAGAGATTTAATTTGGGGGGCTTAGGCATAGTAAAAATTATTCATAAGATATGTGTGAAAATGGGTTGTTCATTAATCCATATCAAGAAATGAACCAATGGAAGTTATTTATAATATACAAAATAAAATTATTATTGTGTATGGTAACGATGGAATGACATATAATTATAATATGGGATATTTTTCACACCACTGCATGCAAATAAAATAACATTGTGATAGTGTACATGCCTCAGTAAGTAGCTATGGTGTTTTACAACCACGTGTAATGATAGTGCGTTTGATTGATAATTGTTCGACATTGCTAATTCCATTAGCAGAAGCCCGTATCGATCGACATGGTAGAGAGAGGAGGGGTTTACATATGCACTATGCCCTAACCAACTTCTCCATCCATTAATGGAGTTCATCCTTCTCATTCCTAGTAAATTGGTGGGAGGGTGTGTGAAAACCGGGTTAAGGGATTGATTTTATCTCTACTAGTGGTTTACATATGCACAATTCATTGGCCGACTTCTCCATTCATTGATAGAGTTCATCATGCTCATTACTAGTTAATTAGAGGGAAGGGGCATGCTAACCAGGTTAAGGGATTTGATTAAGTGACGACCGTCGATTTTTTTTTTTGGTTTACACTATATATGTACCACTAGTAGTAACAATGGAGATGAAAACTGCAACAAACATAACTTGGAGGATTTTGAAGAGGCGAGTGAGGGCTTCTTTAGTAGCATAGTTGAAATCCGTGTCTTCCCCTTCTCATGTTAGTCAATTTTGTTCTCAGTATTCTGTATTTGTTATATTTCTGAATGCATAGAAATCTCATAGATTCTAAACTTAATTCAAGAAGAGAATAATGAGACTAATCCATAAATATGATCCACTGGGGGGTTTCTATCTTACATAGATCTAAACATCTTGAAATTTATTTATAAATTTCTCAATAAACCGTCCCCAAATAATTATGTAGTGGTTAGGAAAATTTTGAAATCATTTCCTTTCTTTCCCTTATACAAAATGAGAAAAAATTATGGATAAGACATCATCAACCTCTATAGAAAATTCTTAGTGTAGTCTTGGATGGCAGTGAGATGGTATTCAACAATAAGGAAGGCCATTTTCTCCATTAGAAATAGGCCAGATTTTGAGGTAGTCATTAGGTAGGTCCCTTAGATGTTCTGCAGGTGGTAGGATAAGGGATTTGAGTCTCGATACTAACCAAGGATTATGGGTATTTGGCCTTGCCATAAAAATATTAGGGTTCTGAATCAGAGGATGACTTGGGGTTTGAACTACGGGTTGGGTCACATAATGGATAAACAATTGGAGGTTAGGAATAACCACAACCTGAGGTGATGATGTGGGGTTGGAGGGTGATGATATAGGATTTTGAATATTCCTTCTAACTAATGGGGCATTGTGAGAGAATGCATTGTCTAACCTTAGTATATTCTAGGACCCTAATAACCTCGCTTTTACATTTTTTCCCATGCCAGAATCTTATTGTTTAGGGTCAACCAAACAAAAAGCTTCCCTTTGTGAGGAACATGCATTTTCTAGGATTCTCCACCACCACTTGAGATCAAAATATATTATGTTTATGAAGGTAAACTCTTATCCATTTTTTAATGAGTAATATTTATTTTGTTTATTTCCCACCCATACGACTGTACTGTTTCCCCCTGGGTATTTGGGACTTTGATGGACTCTCTTTTTAGACTATTCCTGTAGATGTTCCATTATATGGTGTAAATTCCTCCCAATCTCAGATCTATATCACTTTTCTAACCCAAAATCCATTTGTCCTTCTTGTCCCTATCATATGCATCATCTAGAAGGAACACCTATCTTTCCTGTAGGTTCCTAATGAGCTCCTCAGACAACTTGAAACAAATTTGCAACCCACCCAAGTGTGTTGACCTGTAAGCACTCAGATTGCACCAACTAAGGATGACCAAACTTATTTTCCAAGAAATAAATAATAATTTTATGTAATAGAACTTCACTAGGGAGTTATTTGGGCTACTATGGATTCTGTCAATAGATCCCATTTCATCAAGGAAGTGGTTAATATAAGGAGGATTAGGGTTCTTATTAAAACATACAAACAACACAAGGAGCAGGGGGTTCAATGTGTCTTCATAGAAAGTTTGCATTACAAATTGACATCACAAAAACTTTAGAGCATACCTACACACTAATAAATCTTTAATTTAGTAGGCACTTGGTTTGTCTTGGATACATTGTTTAGTAGGCACTTGATTTGTATTAGATACATTGGATACCTTCCCACTTCCTGTAGTTGTTCCATTCTACTATGTAAATTCCTCCCAGTCTTAGATATATATCACTTTTCTAGCCCAAAATCCATTTGTCCTTCATGTCCCTATCATATTCATCAGCTAGAAGGAACATATATATTTCCTATAGTTTCCTAATGAGCTCCTCAGATAGCTCGAAACAAATTTGAAACCCACCCAAGGGTCTTGACCTATAAGCACTTTGACTGCACCAACTAAGGATGACCAAACTTATTTTCCAAGAAATAAATAGTACTTTAGGTAATAGAACTTTAGTAGGGAGTTATTTGGGCTACTATGGCTTCTGTCAATAGATCCCATTTCATCAAGGAAGTGGTCAATATAAGGAGGCTTAGGATTCTTATTAAAACAACAAGAAACATAATGAACATGGGATTCAATGTGTCTTCATAGCAATTTTGCATTATAAATTGACATCACATAAATTTCAGAGCATACCTACCCACTAATAAATCTTTAATTTAGTAGGCACTTTTCTCTTAAAAGATCTGAAAGTTCATCATCAAATTCATAAGGATACCCTCCAAAAGAATCCATCTGATATTTTTTCTTCATTGTTTCATGTCCTCTTCTTCCTACAGATCTTGATTTCTTAATATTTTTCTACTTGTCCCATCATCATCAGATTCAAAAGATTCATCATCATCATCATCTAAGTTTGAAGAAATTTCATTAGTTTTTTAGGGCCTTCCTCTTGGGATAGATAACAATGGCCTCTTAAAAGTCTAAGAGGCCTTTCCTTGATAACCAATTAGATGACCATCATCAAAATTGTAAACTCTCCCACTTTTTTAGAATTGATAGAAGGTATTTTGTCTCTTTTATATGTCGTATTTCTTATTGTATCATTCAAGGTATAGGAACCAACATCTTGATATTCATCTTTGTCGAAGTCACCAAAGTCAATGAATGCATCCAACCTACTATTGGGTGGAAATGGCCTCCCACCAATTTCCAAACCCCCACCAGTGTCCCATGTTTTCTAGCTTGGCAGACCATTCTAGTCTTGCCTCCTTTCATTACCATGCCTTATTTTCCAACCAGAAGTTTCATTCTGGTCCCTCCTCCTTTCATTACCATGCATGGGCAAGTCATTAAATTAAACAAAATCATCATCAAAGTGACCATCCTTTCTATTTCCTCTATCCCCATTCATTACAGGGACATATTTAACTATAAATATATCTACAGTTTAAAAGATAACAACTTCTACCCCATCTCATTTAATACCATCAATTTCATCATTCCAGGATTTTGAAGTGGTAAGCAAGTCAAAATTTCTCTCCAATATTATGTTTGGATGCCAATATTGATGAGAATTACAACTCATTTTCCATCATTACCTTGTTCAAGACTTTTGGTGTACTCATCTTCACATCACTTGTGGTTGCAGTTATATCATGTAATATTTATTCAATAATTAAAAAAGTTTCACCTCCAACATTGTACATTTCATATCAGTTTTCCTTAAACTCAGAATACATAATGAAATAATGTTAAGATAGTTTTCAATAAGCACATATGGAAAGAAAATATGAAAGATTAGTCAAGAAGATCAATCAATCTCACACAACAAATCAAAATAATTTCTCAATAAATGAAACTGCAACTTGAATTCTACATGGAAAGTCTTACCCTGGGCATTCCCACTTCCCTAGATTTAGCTCTCTTTTTGGATGCTTTGAATCAAATCATAGGAATTTGTGATTCTTTGCAAATTTCATAAAATCACCTAAAAATCCACTTTAGGACACCGAGAATGATAAATATAGGATGGAATGATGATAAAAAATAGAATTCAATTGTAATTCCAAAGTGGAAGTTACAACTCTAAAGAGAAATAAGTAATAGGAAATAGAAGGGAAGTTACTTTAGACAAAGCCAATCCCCTCTCTTCATTTCAATGTCATCATGTCCCATACTCTTTCTTGGTGGAGGTTGGAGCACTTTCTCTTTTGGAGTAGGCTTCTTGAAAACTGGCTTTGGAAGGTTTGGGTCAAATGGTATTGCACTCAATCTTACCACTTCTTTTAACATCTTTCAAAAAGATTCCTTCACTTACTTCCTTTTATGTAATTTGTTTTCTGCAGAATGAATTAAAGGATCCAGTCCATAAACCATTAAAATTCATATAAAATCTATTGTAGTAGCATGATATTCTTCACGTGGAAGTGTGTAAGCTATCTCACAAGATCTTCTTAATTTACAAGAGCTACACACCTACGACGCATGTCAAGAAACATGCAAGTTTATCATCCACGATTGTGGTATTTCTCACAAAATAGTAGCATAAGTCAGTTAATATCCATCAATGGATCTTAAACATAGATGTGCTAAGGTGCTAATTAAAAAACTAATAAAATAATGTAAAAAGATATTGTTTTACTACAAATCTTGATATAACAAAAGAAAAGTTCATATGTTCATGTTATGTCGATATACTTTATAGGTATGGAAGGAGATGAGTGAGATCATAGGTTTTAAATATGTTTCGAGTGGAGATACTATTGAGGAATGTTTGATATCCTAGGTCTCAAATCCAACTTGAAAAAGATTTCAAAATGCCATCATTTTTTAGGAAATAAGAAAAATGGAAAACCCCCCAGGTTCAGAACAAAGAAAGTTGAGATTGTGTCCATTCATAGAGTTTATCAATTCCATCATTTTGTGAATGCCAAACATCAGATATACTAGTAATTTTCTAAGTATATACATCAAATATATGGTATTGGGAGGGTTGCACCACATCCAACTCTTTGATTTATTTTACCATATTTTATTTCTTCATCCATATGTGTAATTATCTTAAACAAAATAAGGAATTCAGTTACAAACCTAGGCATTGATTTAGGTAGAATATTTACACCATACATTCCAATGAATGTGAGAAAGGTAATAAGGGAGTAATCCTCAAGCATATGACCATACTTATTTTCCAAGAAATAAAGAGTATTACAATAGATGTTATGCCTACACCCTAGTAATCTGATAAGTATACTCTAACATCTATTGTAATCTTAAAATTCCCTTTTTCTCTCTAGGAATTGGTTTTGATATCGCATTTCAATTCAAGATGAGATAGATGAAAAGAGTTGAAAGTAAGATTAACATACTGGTGTCATAATTGAATGCAAAAAATTTAAGATGAATCAACGACTAGTTTTGTCAACGAATGAATACCATGCACATGATGAGAGAATAGCCGATGATAAGAGCTTAGATAAATCTGCATGTCCTTGTAATGATTGTCTCAGTGGGAAGATGAGAAGAAGACACATGATTTTTGAACATATGCTGAGATTCGATCATAGCGGTATAATCCCTTTCCCTCAAAATAGTTATCCAAATAGGATACAATTCCAAAGCATGAGATACGTAGAGGCACCAAACATAGACGAAGAGGAAACAAATGCATATGAACATGCAACAATATTATATGAAGGGATTGAATTTGATAGAATGATGAATGAGGGTTTCAAGGATGATTGGCACAAATTGATGGAGGATTCTTCAAAATATGTGTATGGTACTTGCAAGTTAAGTCATTTGACAACAATCCTTCTAATTCTTAATTTTCAAACAATGCATGGTTGGACAAATGAGAGTGTTGATGATTTATTGACATTGTTACATCAGTTGTTACCACCTGACTCCACATTTCCAAAACAATGGAGTGCATGTAAAGTGAAAATCACTAAGCTTGGCTTAGGGTATGAGAACATCCACACATGTGTGAATGGTTGTGCATTATTTCACAAAAATCATGCAAGTGAGATTGAATGTATGAAATGTAAAGAAATGATGTATAGATCAGGGTTGCAATCAAATTCAACGCCTATAAATATTCTTCACCACTTTCCAGTAATCCCACGGTTACCAAGAATGTATAGATGTCAAGACATTGTTGAGCTTATGCAATGACATGCCCAAAATAAGAGCATCGATGGAAAACAACGGTATGTGGTTGATTCTAAGATGTGGATGGAATTTGACAACAAATGGCCTGTTTTTTCCCAAGATCCTCATAATATAAGGTTGGGTTTAGCTCTAGATGGGGTAAACCCATTCTCATATCAGAGTACTAAATGGTCAACTTGGCCAATCTTTTTGATAAATTATAAATTCCCTCCATGGTTAGAAACCAAATCATTTTTATTGATGTTGTCATTGATTATACGAGGAAAGAAAAGTGTGACTTCAGATACAATTTATTGCCATTATTTGATGAGCTAGTAGAATTGTGGAAAGGAATTGAAGCAATTCAAATTTTAAGGGACAATGATTCAATCCAGTTCACTTTAAGAGATTCTTTTAATTCTTACGATACATGATCTTCCTGCATATGGCACATTGACTAGTCTTAATGTTCATGGATACCATGGATGTCCAACTTGCATCTTTAAGCCTTTTGTGAGACACTCAAGTAGTTTGTGTAAGTGTATTTATAGTGGACATTGTGCTTACCTTAAAATGGCACATCCATATAATAAAAAAAATCACATTTCAATGGGTCAGGAAGAGAATCATGAAGCACCATCGACAATAACAAGTGATTACATTATTCAGAATGCAGAAAAAAGAATGCAGTTTATTGAAAATGTTGGCATTCTTTGTAGTAAAAAAGATCCACTCATTGATAGTGGTGTAAAACGATTGTGCATATTATATAATTTTCCATACTTTAAGCATATAACCATTAGGCATACTGTTCACTTTATGCATATTGATAAAAACATAGCTTTTTCTATTATAGAAACTTTTTTTGGTGCATATGATACAGTGTCATCATGCCTAGATCTTCATCATGCCTAGATCTTCAAGAACTAAAGATTCGTCGAAATCTTTGGGTTGAAAAATATGGTGATGGAAAACATAGAAAACCTATTTCTCCTTATGTGTGGAAAAAGGAACAATGTGCACAATTCTTAATGTTGATGTCTCAGACTATATTTCCTACTAGATATGTGAGTAGTAATGTTAGAAGGAAAAATGACAATAATGACTTAAGAGGCCTCAAGACCCATGACTATCATGTCATAATTAAGGATATTTTACCTATTGCAGTCATATCAAGTTTGGAAAAGGGGCCAAGATTGGAAATTATAATTTTGGGCCTAATATTGAATAGAATGAGTATGCATGTGTTAGATCCTTCAAACTTTGATAATTTGAGGGAAGAGATTGTTGAAGTCCTTTGATTATTGGAACAAGAATTTGCACCAACAGTTTTCAATAATTCTATGCATCTTCTTATACATCTAGAACATGAAATAGAGCATTGTGGCCTAATAATAATTAGATGGATGTACCCTATAGAACGATATATGAAGGTTCTGAAAAAGTTTATTCATAATAAGGAAAAACCAAAACGTAGCATGTGTAAAGGATATTCAATCCAGGAGGCCATAGGATTTTGCACATAATATATGAATGATTTTAGTAATGTCAATTGATGTGTATGGGACGATGATGAAGATGAGAGAGTTGCAGGCAAAGTATGAGAAGGAAATGTATGTCACTTCAAGCTATCAAATGAGGAAAGAATTGCGAAACATGCCTATGTTTTTCAAAACACATCCTCATTTGATAAGTGGTGCAAGTGAAATATTATTTACATGATAATTTATTTATTTAAATTCATTTAATAGTTAAATTATTATGATCATTCTTACTATCTTGTATGGTCATATTCTCTGTAGAAAATACAAAGAAGATATTTGAACAAGGATGCGTCCATATCAAAAGCGTACACTTTAGGATTTGAATATTGGAGATGATTCTTTTCCAAAATTTGATGATTGGATTGTTGATGCAATTAGCGATGCACGAAAATAAGGACATGATATAACGATCGAGGAAATTGAGATTTAACGACCTCCAAATATATCAACTACTTCTTTCAGTGGGATGTGGGCCTATGGTAGTCATTTAAGTGTGGAAGAAAAGGACACATGAAAGGAAAATTATGATTGTATTGTTAGTGCTGAATTTCATCATGACACTAAAAATAAACTTTATCTTGGATTCATACAACAAATTATTCAAGTTGATTATGGTGAGACTAGTCCCATATTGTTAAAATGTAAATGGATCAAACCATCCACAATACAACGTGATGAGTACGGATTTGTACATGCAAATACACACCAAGTTTTATCAAAGATTGATGAGTCGTATGTTTCCCCTCTTCAAATTACCCAATCATTTCTAATTTATGATGTAACGATCTCAGGATGGTCGTATGTAATTCAAGTAGAGTCTTGTTTGAAAAGGAAATTCATGGAATATGTTGATATAATGGTCGATGAGCAATGTACTATTTTACAAGAAACATTGGAAGAAGAAGTTGAAGATGACAATAGAGTTGTATTTGAAGAAGAAACTTTGATTCCCAATGAAGATAATGAGATAGAGAATGTAATGCATGGTCAAGAAAATATATTGTATGAGGATGATGGAGAAAATGAAGCAGATGCATACACAAGTGATCGCAATTGTGATCTTGATGGCAATGCAAATCATGATGATGATGATTTGTCACCTTAAATTTATGGAATAAATTTTCACTATGCAAATTGGATTTTATTGTTTTGGCCATGGGATTAGCCAACAATTGAACTAAATATGTACTAATATTTGTATGGATTTTATTGTTTTGGCCATGGGATTAGCTAAATACTTTTTTTTGGTTCTATGCAATGTTTCAAATATGTTTGCCTTCTGTTCCTTACTATCAAATTCTGATTGAGAAATGCTATGAATGGATGTTTTTGAGTTTTAGTGTTAACAAAAGATGGAAGAATTATTCTTTGACCATATGTCATAATGATGGACAACCTATATATATGTTGTATATTAAATAAGACTTTTAGATACACGATTTCATAGATTTCAAAGGGTATTGAACAATAGATGTTTGTTCTTGAAATATCTTCAATCACTTAAAGTTTCAATGAAGAAATCATCAAGAACATTTTAATATTTGATCAAACTTTTCTTTACCAAATGTCATCCAAATTATGCTCAAACTTGTGATACCTAACATAAATATATAAGGATTAAATCACCCTCAAAACTCAGTGTTACAATCAACCTTTAAACAATGATTATCATTAGTATTAGATACCATTTTGATCAAACCCTTGAACTATTGTATCAACATAGAACACATATTTATGGTGAGTTTATGTTTCAAATATCAAGAATGCCAATAACCTTAAATACTGCATGTCAAAATGGAACATTGTCAATTTATTTAACACATGCTAGAGATGACTATAGTAGAGAGCAAAGAGATGCCATCTAATTTGTTGTTGGAATTTTTTGAATGCATTAGGAAAAGATGCTCTTGCAGATTCTCTGTTGACATTATGGATCCTTGTTATTTTTAACTAAAAACTAGGACATTACAATGAATCTTTGTACATGGAGAAAACCATCATGGTAGGATACTTGGTCTTAATTTATTTTAGTTACAAACATAGAAACATTTAAATTAGGAATCTATTGTAGAAGAATGGCCTGAATCTATTTGAAGTCACAAAGGTCATTGGCCCTATTATTGTCTCACTTGAGAATTTAGATCGATTTGAGTTTTTTTTTCAATTTTTTATTTTCTGTACTCTTTCTAGGGGCTATTCAAGCCAACATTTCTTTGTTGTGAGATACAGTCTGGTTTATTTTGATTTTGAGCTGGCAAAGCTCAAGCTCAAATGAAATTCCATGCTTTTAGGCACCTATATTCTCATGATATCTTAGGTAGATAGATTTTTTGACTTACAAATTTTCAATTATCATGTGATGGTTTATCTATTTATGATT
Organism: Picea engelmannii; assembly: GCA_009831015.1. Taxonomy (NCBI): domain Eukaryota; kingdom Viridiplantae; phylum Streptophyta; class Pinopsida; order Pinales; family Pinaceae; genus Picea; species Picea engelmannii. Next base: position 172,707 of record ML798543.1, on the reverse strand, counting down.
TTTCTCATATGAGTCCTTATGAACTAGGGCACTCTACAAATCACCCTCTCCAAAAGGGTTTAAAAAAATTGCTCAAAATGGGGTAGGGAGAGTGGTTCTTGAAAATGTTGTGTGCAAAAAACTTTGCAAGGTGCTCTGAGAGATCAAACCTGTTACCATGAGCTCTCAACTATCTTTTGTTAAATGATCCAAGTTCCCAAGATTGAATATGTTGGGAACACCTTGGATGGTCAAGGTGATTTATTTTATCTGCAAGACTATTTGTTTTGTGGCTTATTTATGCCTAAGTTGGCCTTTATAGCTTTTCATTGCCAATGTACACCCATTGCAGAGATGGGACCATGTTATAATTGTCACCTAGTATATATGAATACCGTGTTTAAAATACATGGCTTATAATTTTTTTCTGGATAACCTAATTGCTTCTTTGTACATGTAGCATGTGTCTCAACAATCCTTGGATAATTTCCATTACTAGCCCCTATATGGAAGCCTTGATGAATACACCATTTCCACATAACTGGAAATTGCTTGTAAGTTCATGATTGTGTGGGTTTAGAGCTGGTATTACATCAGAGGGTCATGGTTACTTGGGTTATGAATGTCTCCTCTAGTTATCTATGGAAAATGCAATCTTGATGCATCAAAACGAGTTAGTGGTTTTGATTAATATTTTAAGATCATAAAGAACTACCTTTGGTCATGATGAAAAGATTTATATTCCTCCTGATGTGTCTATCTTCATATGACCATCGATCAAAGCTGATGGGACCTTTATAGTTGAGGAATATATTCTCACAATGATCGGGATTTTATGAGAATAACAAAATGAATACTTATTATTAAAATATGATTAACACATAATAACAGAGATATTGTAAAAATGGTTTCTATTCAATAAGGAAATAAGCTAAAACTGTAAAATGCGGCGGAAAATAAGCTTGTTGGAATGGTGGCAACTTATCTCTGAGAAGAGGTGTGACGGTTGCGCTCATTCGCAAGAAGATGATTACAATGAGGCTCTGAAGGCATTTTGACATTAAGCATGAATGGAAAAACACTAGACATCCGAAACCCTGACCCTAGGAGATGAAGTGCCAAAATTCATGTGGGACTCGTTGGGGTAAGTTAGTACATCAACTTCCCAGGGTCGTAACTTTTTCATATGATATTCATTTTATGTGCACGATATCTCGTTGAAAATGTTGGAACACACATAATTTTGAACTTTTGAGCTTTATATTTTTCACCTCTTAGAAATAAAATTTTACACAAAAAAGAAAAAACTTAGGGAGTTGCCTTTAATTTTAAATCATTCATTGGTTGTTATTTACCAATAAGGTGCTTACAATATCCATCGTTAATGAGTTTCCTTAATTTGATCAAATGATCCTAATGATCTCTAAATTTTTGGAGCCGCCTGAGTTTTAAAAGAAAGCCTGCAATGGTCACTTCACAGCTCCATGCTTCGGGTGTTCCAGCAAGTATAAACAACAAAATACCCGAAACTTTGAAACCCGAAGATAAAAACTCATGATAAATCCTAAAGGACTTACGGATGCATCATAAGACACATGTATTTTAAATATTTCATGGGTTGACACGTGGCACTTATTTTTGACATTTCTGTTGGATGATTCTGTTAGGTATCTAACACCATATATTAATCCTTAAGGAAGAATAACAATCCTCAAGCAATCCTTGTTTGTACAATCACAATATTCTTTACTATGCTTCATTACATTGCACACACTTCTTTATATAACTCTCCCTATCTCCTAGGAACATTCTAGAGAGCCTTCTCACATTTATTACATTTAACTACCATAGTGGGCCTTTATTAATATAGTGGAATTAGTCCACCTTACATTGAATGGCCTCCACTATTATCATTATGGGCCCTTTGGGCCCCCACTACTACCTCTCTAACTACCTAACAGATTCACAAATTTTTGAGTGACATGCGACACCTCTCTTTTCTTGACACGTTATCCAGAACGATGTTGTCTCTGCCACATCACTCTGGGAGATGGCCCTTCGAGAGTTTTAACAAAGATTGACTTCACAAACCACCGAAGTATTGGACATTACAAAAAAAAGTAAAAAGGAGTTATTAAAACATTTAGTAACATAGTTAATCATGATTAAGAGTTAATTAATTACTTTGCAGTTTCAGATTTAAAAAAGTTTCCTTTGTGTCATATCCAAAACCTTCAAAGTCCAAACTTCCAAAATACATCAAGTTAAACATGATTAATTAAGACTTAAGGGTGATTACTCAGAAATTAATTACTTCACAGTTTCAGATTTTAGGAAATTTCTCTTGTGCTATATTCAAAACCTCTGAAGTCCGAACTTCTGAAACGCTTGAAGTTAACACAACTTTTTAAACATTATTAGTTCATATTTAAAAGTGATTACTCATATACTAACTCCTCCATGAATTCAAACTTCGGGAGATTTCCACCCTGTCACATCTAAAACTCCTGAATGCGAACCGTCGAAGTATTAATGGCATTTATGATCGATTAAGGATAATGATTTCAAATAAGGATTTCAAATTGTCAGGTAATGAATTTCATTAAGGTTAATAAATTCTTCGTCAGTAAGGCTATACGAAGATCAATAAACTTTTTTTGAATAAAAGGATTTTGAATTTCAAAGTCATTTTTACCATTTACAATTAGTAGTTTTTATCCAGTGAATAACTCACAGGATTCTCCTATAACAGGTAAGATTATTTTATTTCCTTGAGGATTATGGCACCACAAAAAATTGCAAAGAAGCTTGATGCATCGGGTGATGATTCAAACTTGAACGCAGATGTTCTATCGGACACAAATGTGTGAGTCATGGATGCCATTAAAACTTGGACGTAGGTCTTCGATGTCTTAGAGCATGAAATCATCAACTATCCGGACGACTCTGCTGAAGAAGACGACGACTCTTATATAGATAATATTAGACATGTAGCACAATCAGAGCTACATAAGATCGTTGCACGACCAAGAATCATAGCTTACAATGATATGATTAGTTGGGCTTTGGAACATGTCAAAATCTAGACCAGGAGCATCATCAACCAACAATAGGTCATCATCGGTTCTTTTCGACTAGAACACCTACAAGTAATGTACAAAATTTCCCCTACTCCTATATACACTTACAATGTCGCATTCCTTCTAGAGTTTGAGAGGAAATAATGCACCCAATACACCAAGAGCAACCATGATATAATCAAGACATGGTGGGGACATCCAGAGAAATTCAGAGCCGACGCTCATGGTACGTACGCCAAAATGTCCTTAGACAATAATATGTTGTATGTATCCATGATGGTCTGTCACCTGTTCAGTAAAAAGAACCCTACACATTTCTCGGTTAAGTGGGTAGCCATCATGAAAGAGGTAGTCGAGGGTTATACTTTCAATTGGGCCAAAATATTATCTCATAATTTGGCCAAGGAAATCGCTGAGTATAAATCAACAAAATCGAAAGGGAAACCTACCCCTTTTTACATGTCGACATATGTTATGGATTCCATTTGTTTCATGACCCCTTTTCCCCTGATGAACTGGAGTTGGACCCCGACCAGTTCTGAGCCAATTCATTTTTATCACTCCAAATTGTGGGAGGAGAACGCCAAATATTCCTTTTACAAAATATGTCATAATGTGGTGGTACCAGTTCACATAGCTATTTATGGTCACCCACCTCCACAAAATTTTAGAAAGGATTATGGGGAACCTAGGAAATCTTGCAGACTGGTTCATAGAGGAGAATTTCTCCTATATCAAAGTATTCGGTTGTTTGGTTCCTCCTCATGATCTCCCATAGTTATTACCTGACATACTATTGTGTAGAGAAGTGGTGTACCAGACAGTGGTAGGAGGTATCAACAAGGAGCTTAAAGCAGCTTAGAAAAAGGTTTGGTCGACTTTCCCCATTCAAGTTGGCATGTTGACATTGTTAGATTTCGGTCACTCCAAAGTCGAGGCTGCAGCCCTGGAGGATGTAAAATTAGTTGACATCAAATTCAAGAAGCATGATCCACACAAGATAGTGGAAAACCATCTGGATTAGTTTAACATGAAGTGATACATACATGAGAATTCTTGTTATGAAAAAATGTTCAGGGGAGTTAGATCTTATGAGGAAGTCCAAAGAATATTCCAAACCCTACCCCTAGACCAACAAGCTAGTTTCATCATCTTTCAAAAACACATGTGGAATATTTTACCCAAAATATTGCATGGAGAGTCAAATCTCACGCCTCCTTCACAGGAAGATAGAACTACAGGATCTGAGCCAAGTTCCTCCACTAAGCGCAAAGATGAGGAAGTATCAAAAAGTACATAAGTTTTATTTCATGAGATAAGAACGCCACTAGTAGGATTGAAGGATCCACAAGTATTAGCTCAGTTCAAAGCCTTCATGAGTATGGGACAAGTTATCCCTCATTCAAAACCAACTACTCTTGCTGGCACCTTGAATACAACAGGACAAGCACCTTCCACCAAAATTGGTTCTCCTATCACATCATTAACCCCTTTACAAACCAACTTTGGAAATCCTAGTTTCAAACTTACTTTCTTAGGTGATATTACTTCCATCTTTCCCAAAGAAATGCCTCCCTCGGACTTATTTTTTAGAAAGAAACAAAAGGCCATCGTGAAGAGAGAATCTCACCAAAAGGATGGAGTTATTACTAAAAGGAAAAGACTGGTGTATGATGGGAAATACCATGATGGTCTAGAGTTTGAAAAATAAGTTTCAGGTTCATTGGGTGCTTTTTCCATTGCCAATCAATGGTCAATGGACAATTTGACTGAACAACTGCAACATAAGTGCCTCTTGGTAGAAAAATTGCAAAATCAGATATATACTATAGAGCAGACTATCAGAAGCAGGATGGACCAAGACTTTGAGCAAATCATGGCTAGTGATCAACAACAAATTAAAAAACTGCATGACAACCTTGAGTTGCTCCACCAAAGTTCACAGACAAGCAAAGGACTGATCACTCAACGTGATAACTTGATGGAGAAGCTGCATGCCAGACTGAACCTAACATAGAACATAATGATAGACATTTTGGCCTTCAAAGCACAAGCATCAGAAGTAAATGAGAGGCCGGAAGTTGCCCAACAATAGCCCTATCTAAAATTAGATGCTATTCATAAATGTTATAAGGTAGTAGACCTTTCCCTAAAAGATATCTATGTCAAGGAAAAAGAGGCCTACTCATCCTGGTCTAAGTTTCAAGAAGTTCTCATATGGATACAAACACATAATGCCCCTAGTTTTACTCTTCTCTCTCATTTTGAACAAGTCAGAGGAGAAATGGCCCTAAAAGCCTGGGAAACAAATATGGAAGAAGGCAAGAAACTTACCAGAGATGTGAAAGAGGCTTTTCTAGAGGCATTGTTATCAATAAATAAAAATATGATTGAGTTTGAGGGAAATAATATTTCAGAGGCCCTGGGGAAAATTGAGATAGAAATGAACCAGAAAAGATCCAGAAAGAACAAGGAAGCTACTCAGGAAACCATCCAAGAGATGAGCTAGACTGATCTTATTAAAATCAATGAATGGTTGGTTAATCCAAGTTCGCAGTTTCAGGCCACAGTCCAAGAGGTGAACAAGATCTAGGAGAAGTGCCCCAAATACAAAATAAATTGTTTTCCTTCGAAGTAAATGAATGGATAGATGCACCCAATGCATTGAACATGGACAAGAAAGTGTAGTTGGGAGAAAATGAGAAATCATGCACAACGTCCACCTTTTCCACCCACTCTACCTTTCACCCCCCAAAAGTGACTTACCTTGTCTATCCCTACCACCCACATTCTTTCCTTCACTCATCCCACCTCCTCATCGGACACTTGTTCCCCCATCATTATTTTCATGAACAATTACTCTTCCCTATAGCCGTTATCTATCCCTTAACGAGCCAACACTGAGATATTAATCTAATATTCCCCCCCATGTCTTCAATTGCAATTCCTTGCCCCACTGAACACACCCGAAGGGACAGATGGAAACGAGATCGAATGGCCAAGACAACAAGCCAAATGTTTGGGTTGGACTTAATGACATGTGTAACCGGCTCAAAGATCAAAGGAAAGCAAGAACATCTACAAGTAGACAAAGAGACAGAGGAAGCGCCAACAAAATTCAACAATACTGCATACTATTATTTTATTCAAATGTATTCTATTTTTAGTCATACATTATGAGGAGTCCAACTGTTTTCGGTTGTGAATTTTTTTTGTATAAATACATAGATTTAAGATCTATTCAAGGTTTCTTCTTGTCAAATGTAATAGAGAAACTCTTTTTCGAGTATTAATACAAGTGCAAACATAGATTCTAAGTTTCATTCAATTTGAGTTATGTGTTCCCTTTATGTTTCCATTTCTATGAATTTCTTTCTGTAATTCTTGAAGAGTGATTGATTGAAATTTAGTACTACATCTACTGTGATCATATTATACCAAGAGTTCATTCAGTAAACAACTTTTCCTCTATTATTCCTATGAGTAAAACAAGACCTGTGATCTGTGTGAATTACTACATTCTTATATCATGTTCAAGGGTACATGTTCTACTTTTATTCTATTGCAAACATGGTGATACTTATCTATAATTGATACCTGACTTTGTTTAATAGTTTTGTAAATCTTTCTATATCATTTGACATTATAATCGTGACTCAAATAACGAAATACAACCTCTGTACTGTCTTATTATTGATTTCTTTTAAATATCATTTCTCAAAAAACTGAAGGTAGAAAAAACACTCATAAAACCATTTCATTTAAAACCTTTGATGATTGACATTATTCTTTAATCCTTAGAATCAATATCAGGAGCAACATCTTTTTGGCACCACTATCGAGGATGGAGAAATGAAATCACTTTTCCCTGGGAAAATGACAAGGTAAATTTTGGTCTTTGATGGTGAACAAAGATTAAATACATGAGTAAGGATTACTTTATCTTTCACTTGGTGAATCCATCGTAGACAAAACTGGAATTCGGTTGAAAGAATACCAGGAAAAAATCGAATGAAAAGTAGACTATGCCAATTTTGGATCCCAAAAAATTGTTGAAACTAAAGGGATAGCTTAGAAAAAATTCTACATCGACAGGTAAGGTTCATCAACCTAGAATTACGCAAGTTAGTGTTAAAATTCTTGCTGAAGAACTAACCCCTAAAGAAAGTTTTAAACAAGTTCATTCTGCAGAAGAATCAACAAGTAAACCTGAAGTTAAACTTGAAACTCTAAACGTAATTATCCCTAAAATAAAGTTTGACATTGACCAAACCAACCCTATTTTAATCCTCTCCATCGTTAATACTCAACTAATTCTTTCTCCTCCCGAAGTGAAAGTTTATGTTTCCAAAAACCCTGAAGACTATTTTCTATGCCCATATACCTCCCCTATTAATTCTCCTATCTATACATTAGGTAAACCCGAGGAGACGAGCTCAATTTTTTATTTCCCCCTCATCTAGACCTTCTGTCCTCTCATGATATTTGTCCTGAACTTCATTCAATACATCTTGAAGTAGTCGAAAGGTCACTAGGTCATTCTTTCAAAGTTTTTGAAAATCTCCTTTTTAGCCCTCGAGTTCCGTCTCCAAGGATTTCAATAGCCGGTGCTGGAGGTGCTGGTGCTGGTGGCGCCAGAGGTGTACGGGCTATTGGACAAGTTCAACCCCTTATGATCTTAGTCAATTTCGCCGCTAAATATGCTCCCTTAGTTATCCTTGTTGTCCTACACGATTTACCCGAAAATTACATGAAGAACCTCCCCAAATTCATGGGAGAAGGGGATCTAATAACAACATAACATATAGCCTTTTTCGATCAATTTGTTTATATTCTCGGCATTGAGCACGAGGACGTTTACACAATACTATTAGTACATACTTTTGAAGAATAGGTAAGAAATTGGTTCAGAGGACTTCCAGTAGGTTCTATACGATCATATGATGCTCTAGAAACTTCCTTCTTAAGGTAGTGGGGTGAGAAAAAGGATCATCTTTATTACTTAACCGAATTCGAAGCCTTGAGAAAGAAGACTTCTGAATCAATCCTAGAATTTATCCAAATATTTAATAAGCTTTATCACAAAATACCAGCCAAAGTCAAACCCTCTCAATCAGCTACACAAATCACTTTTGCAGGGGATTTTGATCCCGACTTCACTCTACTTTTGAGAGAAAGGAGATCCACTACGTTAGTGGGAATGAAAGATGATGCTATAGAAATTTAATCCAATATGATGGAATCTGGGAAGTTGAAAACTAAAGTTGAGTTGGGAACCAGAGAACCCAAGCGTTTTAAAGAACATGCAGGACCCTCTGTATCTGGAAAGTTCATAGAGGAAAAATTGATGAGATGGCCAAAATTATTAAATATTTATCAAACAAAATTTCCAATATGGAAATAGAGAAAGCCAAACCTCATATGTACGTTAGAAATAAATTCAAGAGAAATCCTAATCCTCATACACAACAAAGACAAATAAAAAGTGAGGATCAAAAGATTCAAGCTCCGTTTAAAACTGAGAATTTCATGTAGAGAGATGAAGTGCAAGATTATGAGGAATTAGAGGAAGATATAAAAAACCTCAACGATGATGATCTTGAGCCTCACCTAACCAAGAAGGATTATGAGAAATCCTTAGACCTGGAATCTATGTTTAATAATGATGAAAACATCAACAATATGGGAGACTCTGCATACAAAGGTCTCACTGATTCAATAATGGCCGAGCTTCAACATAAATATGATTTAAGGCCAAGAAAAAATTTCTACAAATATTCCACCAAAAATGATTTTATCATGAAACAAAGGAAATGAGGAAACAATTACAAAACCATCAACTGAGATGCAAGCTGCTCGAACATATAAAGTTGAAACAAAAGAGGTGCAAAATAAGAAGCCAAAAAATACAAAAGCGGAAATTCAGACCAGAGAAATTGAAAAACCAATTGCGAGTTTCAATTTAGAGAATGAACTTAATAAAATTAAAATTCCAATGCCTCTGGTTGAACTTGCTAGGAACCCGATCTATAAAAAACAAATTGCTAAAGCAATAAATTTTTCTGATGCTGAATGTCAAGTTGATGTTATCAATTTGCAGGACGAAAAACCTACAATCATGTTCGGACCACACATTGAAAATAGTAAGGATTATGTTGCTCCTTTCTATATTACGGTAATTGTGCACGATCATTTACTTAACAATTTCATGTTAGACTCAGGAGCCTCACATAATTTAGTGCCTAAGATTATCATGGAAAAATTATACCTTGAAATCACCAGACCTTATCAAGATTTGTCTTCGTTTGATTCTAGAAAGGTTAAGTGTCTGGGTATGATTAAAGATCTAGTTGTAAACCTTGCTCAGATTCCTATGAAAAGTATCCTTATGGCCATGGTTTTTGCTGACGTTCTTGCCAATTATGGTATGCTTCTATCCATATCTTGGGGTGCCAAGTTAGGAGGATTGGTTTAGCTAGACATGACCTATGCTACAATTCTGATTTTTAGTGGACAATTCACTCGGATATACAAAGAAACTAGACTGGCGTATACTGTTAGTGACCCTCAAAACCCCAATAACTACCCAGTCTATGTTGTTGATCAAGACTTAGAAAATTGTATATTATCTATAGATGATGATGTTGAAGAATGTATAGAAGAAGAAAATAAAAAAAAAATAGAAATTTCAAAGAAAAATATAAATGTTAGAGAAAGAATGTGGAAAATGTTCTTCGATGGTGCTTTATCATGTGAAGGAGCAGGAGCTGGAGTGTTATTTGTGGCACCAAGGGATGATAATGGGACATTGATTACACCAATAATGTCTGTGAGTATGAATCTTTAGTCTTAGGATTAGAAGATGCAAGAAAACTAAAAATTGAACATCTGATAGTTTATGGTGATGCAGAGCTCATTGTAAAACAAATAAAACATCAGTATCAAGCTAAGCATCCAAGACTGAGGTCATATAGAAATTTTGTTTGGGATCTTATAGAGAATTTTCTCTTGTCCTTTAATATTCACTCTATTCCTAGAATGCAAAACCAAAAAGTTGATTCGTTGGCCAAAGCTCCTGTGACTTTCATATCACCTATGGTTTTGAAGCTAAAATACCATATCGATATGAGACATAGGCCTTCGATTCCGAACAATGTTCAACATTGGAAAGTATTTGAAGACGAGGAACAAATCAAACAGTTCATGTAAATGATTGATGAGTTTTCTGAGACCCACATAGTTCAAGAAAATCAGAATGATCCTACTTGGATTATGCAGGAAGGAGAGAACCCAGAGAAGTTCCAAGACAAAATTTCAAATCACCGCATGCTCTTACTTAAAAAAAAAAAAATTCCTAGAGGCCTGATCCCCTTAGAAAGGTTGTTTGACTAGGATGATATACCTTTAAAGTCTACCTTGTGACCTCAACCTGAAGAAGTTGAAGATTGTAATGTAAGAACTAATGAAGATCCAAAAATGGTCAAAATATCAAAATACCTTTCGGCTCAAATAAAGAGTAAATACGTTGAGTTACTTAGATAATATAAAGACATTTTTGCATGGTTTTACGATGATTTAAAAAATTATGATACTTCTGTCATTGAACACAAGAGTCCCTTAAAACATGGTATTAAACCTTTCAAGTAGAAGCTTAGACAGATAAACCCAATTCTTCTGCCAGTGATAGAAAGGGAGGTTAAAAATCTCCTTGATGAAAAAATCATCATTCCCCTCAGATACTCTGAATGGGTGGCCAATTTGGTCCCTATTAGAAAGAAGAATGACGAAATAAGTCTCTGCATTGATTTTAGGAACTTAAATTGGTCTTCTCTCAAAGATAACTACCTGCTCCCAAAGATGGACCATGTTTTAGAGAAGGTAGTAGGGGCTAACAAAATTTCCATGATTGATGGTTTCTAAGGATATAATCAGATTGTTGTTCATGAAGATGATAGACAAAAGACCGTGTTTACTACTCTATGGGGGACCTTTATGTATGATAAAATGCCTTTCGGTTTGATGAATGCAGGCGCAAATTTCCAAAGGGAAATGGATATCGTGTTCATCAATGAGAGAGGCAGATTTGTTGTTATTTATCAAGATGATCGGACAATTTTTTCCAATTTTGATACATAACATTTGATGCACCTCAAACAAATTTTTTCAAAATGCATAAAATTTGTTTTGTCACTTAACCCCCCAAAATCACACTTTTCTATGCAAGAAAGTAAAATTTTAGGTCATATAGTTTTGAATGACAGAATCAAGGTTGATCCTAAGCGAGTTGAGGATATTAACCTGATTAATATTCCTAGAAATTGAAAAGAGATTCAATCCTTTTTAGGTCAGATCAATTTTTTGAGAAGATTTATTCCTAACTTTGCTGAAATAATAAAATTGATTATAGATATGCTAAAAAAGGACAACGAAGTAAAATGGACTGCAGAAGCCAAAGTGTATTTTGAGCATGTTAAGAAAGCTATAGGGGAAGCACCAGTACTAGTAAGTCTGAACTATACAAAATAACTCTTAATATTCTCTTTCGCTTCTGAACCAATTGTTGTAGCAGTGCTCCTTCAAAAGAATGAAGAAGGATTCGAACCACCAATAGCCTTTTTCAACAAAAGTCTCGGGGATGCAGAGCTATGATATGATATACTTGAAAAACAAGCTTATGCAATCGTGAAGGATCTCAAGGCTTTTAGAACATATATCTTTCACTCCAAAATAATTTTTTATGTGCCAACAAATGCAATCAAAGACATATTGGTTCAGCCAGACAATGATTGAAGAAGATGCAGATGGTTGGCTAAAATTCAAGAGTTTGATCTAGAAGTGAAACCAACCAAGCTAGTGAAAGGTCAAGGTCTGGCAAGGATGTTAGCTTAATAAAATTATAGAGTGATTAGAATAAATAAATTCGAATCACATGAATCTCTCCTCGATATAAAGGAAATTGGTGATCAAGCACCTATGATTCAGATTGAAGATAATTTTTCTTCCTCTGCCTAGTACCGTGATATTGTTACATACCTCCTTACTCTTCAATGCCCAAATGACATGAATCCTTCTAAAGAAATAACTTTAAAGCTACATGAAATTAAGTATTGCATTGTTGATGGAAAGCTATACTGGAAAGACCCTCTGGGTTTCTTGTTATGTTTCCTGGAAGAATCTAAAACAGAAGGTGTCATTGATGAATTTCATGAAGGATTATGCAGAGGACATCATGCCTGGAGAGAAACAACTTACAAGATTTTAAGGGCAAGATATTATTGGCCAAATTTATTTACTGATGTGAATGAAAGGGTTATATCTTTCAATTCATGCCAACTATTTGTTGGTAAACAAAATATCCATGCCTTACCTTTAATTCCAGTAAAAGTTGAAGCTCGTTTCCAACAATGGGGCCTAGACTTCATTGGAGAAATCCACCCGCAATCAAGTGCTCAATATAGATGGATTCTAACCGCTACCGATTACTTTACGAAATGGGTTGAAGCCATTCCAACTCAGAATTCTACAGATTCGATAGTAATAAACTTTTTGGAAGAAAACATCCTAGCAAGATTTGGTTCTCGAAAAATAGTCACTTACAACACTCAGGATTTTAAGTCTATGACAATGATCAATTTATGTCATAAATACAATATTGTTTTAGGTCATTATACAACTTATTATCCTCAGGGAAATAGGTTGGCTGAATCATCTAACAAGAGCTTGATGACTATAATCAAAAAACTTTTGACAGAAAATAAAAAAGCTTGGCATATCCACTTAAAGCATGCCCTATGGAAAAAATGAATTGGCACCAAGAAATCTATAGGTATGTCTCTTCTCCAATTGGTTTATGGTACTGAAGTTATCCTTCCTATCAATCTTGCTCTTCCTGTGATGAAACTCTCATAGGATGCAAATGAAGAGACAAACAAAGTTACGAGAAGAATGAATCAAATCATCGAAGTTCAACAGAACAAAGTGGAAGTGGATGATAAGATTCAAAAGTACCAGGACAATATGAAATCCCTTTTCGATAAAAAAACTAGAGATAGGGAGTTTCTCCCTGGCGATTTAGTTTTAAAATGGGAGGCTAGAAAGGAAGATGCAGGAAAACATGGAAAATTCAATCATCTCTGGTTTGGGCCATTCAAAATTGTAGCTGCTGAGGGAAAAAACTCATTCTCACTGGAAAATCTTGATGCTCCTATCAACGGGCGTTACTTAAAACATTTCATGCAATAGTCACATTTCGGATTTCCATTGTATATATCGGATTGGATTGACATTGGCTATTTTAATTTTCATTTTTTCTTTTTTTTTGTTTGTAAATTATCTGAGTCATTGATCATTTGTTGTAAATATTTTCAATAAATTTATGATTGCTTGACATCATTGAAATGAAAAATAAAAACATCTGTCATATCTATTCTACATGATCTTTTGACATTTTTCATTTTATTCCTTTTGCATAATATATTTTGTTAAGAACTAGATGATCCTGAGTAAAATTTTGACACACAATTTCTCTAAAAACAAGTGATAAAATAATAATCTACCTCGCTGAAAATGAGGTATGAATTCCTACTCTTCTGGTTCAAATAAATTTTTAAGACAATTCTTTTGAAATGAATGTAAAGGAAGTTTCACTCATGATAATATTATCACCTGACCCAAAAAATCAGAGAGGGATAAAATTACAACTTAAAGTGTCATACTGATAAATTCTAAAGCCATCTCTGAAATAAAACAAAATAAAAATAAATAAGCTCGAAGGAAGTCCGAACTGAATACACAAACTTGTGTAGGATTATGATATTTTGTGTCAGATCCTCCGAATCTTTAATTTGGTTATTTTATACCTATCCCCAAGTTCTTATCTACTTCATATTTTCTTTATCCTTTCTTAGTCTTCATACAAAGAAAGAAACTCACCTTGACTCTAAGAACTTAAAAACATATTTCCAAAACAATATTAGGCGAAAATCTTTATGTTCCTTTGATTTTAACTCAAAAAGTATGTCTATGATAAGCCTGCTAATTTTAGCTCTTGTATCAGAATTTAAACTGAGTAATTCGCTTAAGGTTGATCCCTGAAAAGATTAAAAATCCCCATAAATGTTTTTCCTATAGGCGAAGGTGTATTGAAAATTGGAAGGAAGTTAGTTTCAGTGTATCCTTAAAATTGTTGACAAACCTTATTTTCAAAAAATTTAAACAGAAATCATCCCTTGTATGTGAAATACAAATTGATTTCCCCCACTTAAAAATATTAAAATACAAGATAGATGGTGAAAGGAAATTCATAATTTGATTACCCCCATCTTGTCCAAAAGAGATGATGAAAGGAAATTCATATAATGATTTCCCTCATCTCAACAAAGTGCAAAAGTGCTAATTGAAGTGGTGAAAGGAAATTCAATGGGAGAAGTAGATAACTTCACCGGGGTACTGAACAAGCTCGCTGGTAGTGAATAAATATCTATGATATTTGTAAGGATGTCATACATATCCATATAACATACTATGCCATCTAGTTCTCTTTCTGGTGATATTTACATCCCGAACCAACTAGGGATTCCCTGAATAAATTGTTACATCTGCTTAACCTTTAAGCAAACGAAGTCGTTCGAAGACTGATATTTCAGTTAAAGTTATTTTAATTATATTAAACAATTCTAAACTTAGTTTTAAGAAAAGGAAATTTTAAAATAGCCTAACTTGATATCAATCATTAAGTATGTTTTGAAGGTTTTTTGAGATTTGGTTAAGTTCGTTTTTCTATGTATGATTAATTCTTAAATAAATTTGGAAAATGTTTTTCAAAAAGAAATAATGAATCCATTTACCCAATAAAGGAACTTGGTCTACTGTTCTTTCACGCCTCGCAGGGATCCACCATCCCCATATGGAGCCTATGTTGGAACACACATAATTTTGAACTTTTGAGATTTATATTTTTCACCTCTTAGAAATAAAATTTTACCCAAAAAAGAAAAAACTTAGGGAGTTGCCTTTAATTTTAAATCATTCATTGGTTGTTATTTAGCAATAAGGTGCTTAAAATATCCATCGTTGATGAGTTTCCTTAATTTTATTGAACGATCCTAATGATCTCCGAAGTTTTGGAGCCGTCTGAGTTTTAAAAGAAAGCCTGCAACGATTGCTTTGCAGCTCCGCGCTTCGATTGTTCCAGTGAGTCTAAACAACAAAAGCCCTGAAACTCTGAAACCTGAAGATAAAAACTCATGATAAATACTAAAGGAATTATGGACACGTCATAGGACACATGTCTTTTAAATATTTCATGGGATGACATGTGGCACTTATTTTTGACATTTCCGTTGGATGATTCACATGTTTTCGAGTGACACGCGACACCTCTCTTTTCTTGACACATCATCCATAATGACACTGTCTCTACCACGCCACTCCAGGAGATGGCCCTTCAATATTTTTAAAAATGATTGACTTCACAAACCACCGAAGTATCAAAGTGTTGAAGTATTGGACATTACAAAAAAAGGTAAAAGGGAGTTAATAAAACATTTAATAACAGAGTTAATCATGATTAAGAGTTAATTAATTACTTCACAGTTTTGGATTTCAGAAAGTTTAATTTGTGTCTTATTTAAAACCTTCAAAGTCCTAACTTCCTAAATACTTAAATTTAAACACGATTAATACTTAAGGGTGATTACTCAGAAATTAATTACTTCGCAGTTTCAGATTTGGGGAAATTTCTCTTGTGCTATATTCAAAACCTTCGAAGTCCTAACTTATGAAATGCTTGAAGTTAATACAACATTTTAAATATGGTTAATTAATATTTAAAAGTGATTACTCGGAGACTAACTCCTTCGCGAATTCAGACTTCGGGAGATTTCCACCCTACCACATTCAAAACTCTCGAACATGAACTATCGAAGTATTGATGGCATTTATGATCGATTAAGGATAATGATTTCAAATAAGGATTGTGAATCACTAGGTAATGAATTCCATTAAGGTTAATAAATTCTTTTTCAGTAAGTCTATACGAAGATCAATATTTTTTTTTTTTTGAATAAAAGCACTTTGAATTTCAAAGTCATTTTTACCATTCGTAATTAGCAGTTTTTATCCAGTGAAGAACTCATAGAATTCTCCCGTAACAGGTAATATTGTTCTGTTTCCTTGAGGATTATGGCATCACAAAAAATTGAAAAGAAGATTGATGCATTGGGTGATGATTCAAACCTGAATGAAGACATTCTATTAGACACAACTCAACGAGTTGTGGACACCATTAAAACTTGGATGCAGGTCTTCGATGTCTTATATCATGAAATCATCAACTATCCAGATGACTCTATCGAAGAAGATGACGAATCCTATACAACAAAGCTTAGACATGTAGCATTGTCGGAGCTGCATAAGATGGCTGCGCGACCAAGAATCATACCTTACAATGATATGATTAGTTGGGCTTTGGAACATGTTGACATCTAGACTAGGAGCATCATCAACCATCGGTAGGTCATCATCGGCTCTTTCCGACCAAAACGCCTACAAGTAATGTACACAATTTCCCCTACTCCTAAATACACTTACAATTCCACATTCCTTCTATAGTTTGAGAGGAAATAATGCACCCAATACTCTAGGAGTGGCCATGATATAATCAAGGCCTAGTGGGGACATCGAGAGAAATTCAGAGTCGATGATCATGGTACGTATTCCACAACGTCTTTAAACGCTCATATTTTGTATGTAGCCATGATTCTATGTCGCCTGTTCGGGAAAAAGAACCCTACAATTTTCTTGGTTGAGTGGGTAGCCATCATGAACAAGGTATCCGAGGGTTATACTTTCAATTGGGCCAAAATGCTATCTGATAATTTGTCCAAGTAAATCGTTGAGTATAAATCAACAAAATCGAAAGGGAAACCTGCACCTTTTTACATGTCGACATATGTTATGGATGCCATTTGTTTCGTGACTCCTTTTCCCTTGATGAACTAGAGTTGGAACCTGACCAGTTCTGAGCCAATTCATTTTTATCACTCCAAATTGTGGGAGGAGAACGCCAAAGATTCCTTTTATGAAATATGTCACAATGTGGTGGTACTAGTTCACATAAATATTTATGGTCACCCACCTCTCAAGATTTCAAAAAGGATTATGGGGAACCTAGGCAATCTTGTAGACTGGTTCATTGAGGAGAATTTCTCCTATGTCAGAGTATTTGGTTGTTCGGTTCCTCCTCATGCTCTCCTATATTTTTTACTCGAAAGGATGGTGTGCAGAGAAGTGGCGTACTAGACAGTGGTAGGAGGTATCAACAAGGAGATGAAAGTAGCTCAGAAAATGGTTTGGCTAACTTTCCCCATGCAAGTTTCCATGTTGGCATTGTTAGATTTTGATCACTCCAAAGTTGAGGCCGCGAACCTGGAGGATGTCAAATTATTTGACATCAAATTCAAGAAGCATGATTCGCACAAGATAGTGGAAAATCATCTGGATTAGTTTAACATGAAGAGGTACATACATGAGAATTCCCCTTATGAAGAAATGTTAAGGGGAATTAGATATTATGAGGAAGTTCAAAGAAGATTCCAAACCCTACCCCCAGACCAACAAGTTGGTTTCATCAGTTTTCAAAAACACAAATGAAATAGTTTACAAAAAATATTGCATGTAGATTCAAATATCAAGCCTCCTTCACAAGAAGTCGGACCTACAGGATTAGAGCCAAGTTCCTCCACTAAGAACACAACTGAGGAAGTCCCAAACGGTCCAGAAATGTTATTTCATGAGATAAGAGTGTCACTAGAAGGACTAAAGGATCCACAAGTGTTAGCTCGATTCGAAGCCTTCATTAATCCAAGACAAGTTATCCCTCATTCAACACCAGCTACTCCTACTGGCACCCCTAATACAACAAGACAAGAAACTACCATCGAAATTGGTTCTCCTATCACATCATTAATCCTTTTACAAACCATCTTCAAAAATCCTAGTTCTGAACTTAATTTCATAGGTGATTTTACTGCCATCTTACCTGAAGAAATTCCTCACTCAGACTTCTTTTTTAGCAAGAAACAAAAGGCCATCGTGAAGAGATAATCTCACCAAAAGGATGGAGTTATTACTAAAAGGAAAAGATTGGTGTATGATAGGAAAGACCATGATGATCCAGAGTTTGCAAAATAAGTTGTAGGTTACTTGGGGGATTTTACCACCGCCAATCAATGGTCAATGGACAATTTGACCAAGAAATTGCAACAGAAGTGCCTCTTGGTAGAACAATTGCAAAATCATATATATACTATAGAGCAGACTAGCAGAAGCAGGATGAACCATGACTTTGAGCAAATCATGGCTAGTGATCAACAACAAATTAAATAGTTGCAGGACAACCTTGAGTTTCTCCACTAGAGTTCACAGACAAACAAAGGACTAATCACTCAGTGTGATAACTTGATTGAGAAGCTGCAGACTAGACTGACCCTAACAAAGAACACACCGATAAACATTTCGGCCTTTAAAGCACAAGCATCAGAAGTAAATGAGAGGTTGGAAGTTGCCCAACAAGAACTCTATCTAAAAGTAGATGCTATTCATAAATGTTATCAGGTAGTAGAAATTTCCCTAAAAGATATCTATGTCAAGGAAAAAGAGGCCTACTCATCCTGGTCTAAGTTTCAAGAAGTTCTCATATGGATGCAGAGAGCTAATGCCCCTAGTTTTCCTCTTCTCTCTCATTCTGAACAAGTATGAGGTGAAATGGCCCTAAAAGCCCGAGAAACAAATCTAGAAGAAGGAAATAAACTTTCCAGAGATGTGAAAGAGGCTTGTCTAGAGGAATTGTCATCATTAAATAAAAAGATGAATGATTTTGAGGGGAATAATATTTCAGAGGCCCTGTGGAAAATTGAGATAGAAATGAACCAACAAATCTCCAGAAAGAACAAGGAAGCTACTCAGGAAACCATCCAAGAGATGAGCTAGATTGATCTTCTTAAAATGAATGAATAGTTGGTTAATCCAAGTTTTCAATTTCAAGCCACAATCCAAGAGGTGAACAATATCCAAAAGAAGCTGCCCCAAATACAGAAGAAATTGTTTGCCTTCGAAGTAAATGAAAGGGTCGATCCTTCAAGGTTCATGGTAGTATTGATGGATAGATGCAACTAATGCATTAAACATGGAAAAAAAAGTGTAAATAGGAGAAAATGAGAACGCATTCATAACTTCCACCTTCTCCACCCACTCTACCTTTCACCCTCCAACAATCACTTACTTTGTCTATCCCTACCACCCACATTCTTGCCTCCACTCATACCGCCTCCTTATCGGACACTTGTTCCCCCATCATTATTTTCGTGAACAATTACTCTTCCCTATAGCCGTTATCTATCCCTTAATGATCCAACGTTGAGCTATTCATCTAATATTCCCCCCCCATGTCTTCAATTGTAATTCCTTTCCCCACTGAACACACTCGAAGGGATAGATGGAAACGAGATCGAATGGCCAAGACAGTAAGCCAAATGTTTGGGTTGGACATCATGACATGTGTACCCAGCTCAAAGATCAAAGGAAAACAAGTGCATCTACAAGTAGAAAAAGAGACAGAGGAAGCACCGACAAAACTCAACAATATTGCATAATGCTATTTTATTCAGATGTATTCTATTTTTAGTCATACATTATGAGGAGTCCAACTGTTTTTGGTTGTGACAAATTTTGTATAAATACATATATTTAAGATCTATTCAAGGCTTCTTCTTGCTGAATGTAATAGAGAAACTCATTTTCGAGTATTAATACAAGTGCAGACATAGATTCTAAGTTTCATTCAATTTGAGTTATGTGTTCCCTCTGTGTTTCCATTTCTCTGGATTTCTTTCTGTAATTCTTGAAGAGTGATTGATTGCAATTTAGTACTACATCTACTGTGATCATATTATACCAGGAGTTCATTCAGTAAAAAACTTTTCCTCTGTTATTACTGTGAGTAAAACAAGACCTGTGATCTATATGAATTACTGCATTCTTATATCTTGTTCAAGGGTGCATCTTCTACTTTTCTTCTACTACAAACAAATTGAGACTTATCTGTAATTGATACCTAACTTTTTTTAACAATTTTGTAAATATTTATATATCATTTGACATTATAATCATGACTTAGATAACTATATACATCCTCTGTACTGTCTTATTATTGATTTCTTTTATAGATTATTTCTCAAAATATTGAAGGTAGAAAAATCACTCATAAAAATATTTCATTTAAAACATTTGATGCCTGACATTATTCTTTAATCCTTAGAATCAATCTCGGGAGAAACAGGAAAGGTCTATCCGAGGACTACACATTTTTTCGTCAGACTCTGACTCCATAAATAGTGTGGTTGTGGAGATCCCTAAAAGTGATGTTTAGGGCCTCAAAATGGCCCTGGAAGTCAAGGACCCGAAAACAAGGAAATAACTACCAAACTGGAAAAATACCAAAATGAACAAGTTGGAATAGGTGGGAGGCCACCAACATCCATCTAGATCATTCCTCCCCCCTTAGGAAGAAATTTTCTCCATTGCATTGAGTTCCCCCATTAGATGGGGAAATTTCTGTTGAATTTGGCCCTTGGTGAGCCACTTGCCTTGGTGCAAGAGTTGTCCTGCTTTGACAACTTGATAAAGTTGGATCCTTTGTTGTCATGTGCCCTTGACCTGCATGTCCACAATTTTATCATTGGATGCTTGTTGCATGTAGTCAGGGTTGATATTTTTTGGTGTCAACTGTTCTGCTATCTCTAAGGTGTCCAATAATGGTGGGGAATATGGACGAAGGAGAGCTAATGTAATATGTCAGATATAAAATGTATGCAGAACAAAAATAAAATGCTAGAAATGGTAGAATAACAACAATATAACCAGAACATTCACCACAATAACACTGAAATGAGTCAGCTTCAGTGTCTTTGTCAGCTTCAGTTGGAGCAGGGGATGAGTCAGTCGAGGTGGACACAAGGGGTAGTGCAACATCCATGGGACCCAATGGTTGGAATCCCAACCCCACCTGAAAAGGGTTGTGGCCAATTGAGCTATGCAGGGCTCAGTTATATCTATGGTGAACATAGGGAATACTCCCATCCCATGTGTGGGGGTTCTTAGAATTGTACATGTGCAGGGTATGCATGATCATCCGATTAACGACCTCAATTTGGGCATCTTTCTGGGGTGGAAAGAAATGGATTTTGTGAGCTCGGTGTCCAACAATGACTAGAGGCTCAACCAGAATGTGTTGAGGAACTGTCTGTCTCAATATGAGACAATGGTTTGTGGGATTCCAAAATGTACCCATACTCGTTCAAAGAAGAGATTGGCAATGGCCTCTGCTGTGATGCTCTTCTTACAGGTGACCATAATCGCCATCTTGGAAAAGCGATCAACAACATTTCCCCTCTTGGTGGATGGAAGGCTCGACATGTAGTCCATTGATATGAATTCACATGGTCTGTCAGGAGTAGGAAGAGGGGTGTACAGGCCATGTTTCTTAGTGGTCAGTTTGGTAATAACACATACAGTGAAGGACCTGATATACTTGCCCACATACTGTCGAAGTTACATCCAGTAGAAATGTTTCTATAGTTCTTCCACTATATTTTCGATGTCGAAGTGTCCTCCCATTTGAATGTAGTGGGATTCCCAAATCAACTTCGCTCAGTCACTTGATGGAACACAGAGATGGCCCAGATGGCACAACAACCCATCCTAAAGATGGAAATTAGCGAAAACTAAGTTTGGGCCCAACATTTGGTAGGTGGTGGAAAAGTTAGGGTCTGTCTCACATAGGTGGGGCCATCCATAGGTCTCGTGGCCACAATGTTTTAGCACTGTGGTGAGTTTCATGACTGGAGGTCGACTGAGACAATCAACGTCTCGATTGGTACTTCCTGTTATATACTTGATGTTGAGGTGGGACTGTTACAAGTATGTGGACCACTTTTGACAACGATCATTCTAAAATTTTCCTTATGTCTGCATAAACTGTAGTGACTTATGATCAATGTGGATGACTATCTCCTTCCCAAGAATGTAATGTCTCCATTAGCAATAGACTTGCACAATGGAGTACATTTCTTTGTCATAAGTAGGGTACTTATGTACAACATATGATAATGTCTCACTATGCTAGGCGATGGGGTGGTCGTGCTAAGTGAGAAAGATGCCCACAACATAGTCTCAAGCATCTATTTCGATCTCAAAGGGTTGATGCAGGTCCGGTAATGAAAGTATTGGGGTTGAGAAAAAGTGTTGTTTCATATCATCGAATTCTTGTTGTTGGGATAGGCTCCACACAAATTTTTCCTTACCACTACCCGTAGTTACTTGGCCGAGGGCCTATGCAATATGGGAGAATCCAAACACAAAATTGCGATAGAAATTGGCAAGGCCCAAGAAGCTCTGAAGCTCAGTGAGTGTGGTTGGGGCTGGCCAGTCACGGAGGACCTAGATCTTGGCTGGATCCACATGTACACCATGGTTGTCAATGATGTATCCCAGGTAATGGACCCTGTCCATGCCAAAGGATCATTTTTCCAAGTTGGAATATGGCTTGTGCGACCACAGGGTGTGCAGAACCAACTAAATATGATGCAAGTGTTATGCCCAAGTGTTGTTGTAGATGAGGATTTCATATAGATACACCACTACAAAAGTATTGGTGAAAGGTTGCATGATATCATCCATCATCCTCATGAAAGTGGTTGGAGCATTTGTCAAACAGAATGGCATGACAAGCCATTCAAAAAGACCTCTTTTTTACTTGAAGGTGGTCTTCCATACATCTGTCTGTTCTATTGGGACCTGATGGTAGCCATACTTCATATCAATCTTACTAAAGAATTTTTCCCCCATGAGCTGATCAAGGAGGTTTTCGATTCGAGAAATTGGGTACCGATTCTTGACTGTGATTTTTTTTAGGGCCCGATAGTCAATGCAGAGTCGCCAGTGTTGATGATTGCAACTACATGAGACATTCTCCAGCTTACAAATCTTAGAGAAATCCCTTGAGAGGGGTGTGTGGTTCCTATATAAGACATAACTGGAATGTAGAAATGGCCTCCTCCTTACAGAGAGTTGAGAATAACTCCAGATGATTCTCCTATGTAACACAGTGAGAAAGGAGATTCGCAGAGTTGTATGTGCCTGTGGCTGAGCATAAGGTGAACATGTGAAATACAAAAGTGTTGGGTGCATCTTCATGAGAATAGAAATTAAGATGATGTATTATCCTCCTTTGAGAATAGATTTTATGAGAAAATCCAATTGACTATCTTGTGTAATGTAGTGGGAAAGAAAATCCATTGAGTGGATGTGCCTATGGACAAGCACAAGTGAACACAATCCTAGTGGTTGACCACTAGTGAAAAAGTGGTTCTTCTGTGTAATGCAGTGAGCCAGAGATATGGAAAACCCTATGGATGTGACCCTAGTGGATGAGCACTAGTGGGTGTATAAGATCCCTTTCTATATTGTTCAAGAGTCGGACCTACCTATAACCCTAATTGTAATGTAAAGGGTACAGGTCGACCCCACTTTAATGTGACTGGTAATTAATGTAAAAGATAATTAATCTGGTTAATATTAATTATATTATAAGATAGAGAGGTTGGACTTGTTGTGCCAATAAACACTTCTATTGACAGGTTCAGTCTAGTATAAGTAAAGGTAAATTCCCCATTGAGGAATCATATCTTTCATGTGAGTTTGGAAATTACAGCAAGTACATCTTCTTGGGAAAAGTGCACACCTCTCTTGGGCGCTAGTCTTCTAGGGTTTGAGAACCCTCTTGTGGCTATGTCTTATTGGTGGTGAAGGTATTTCTCTTGAAGAATATAGCAAATGATTTGGCTGGGTTTTCTTCCCTTGTTGAGAAGGGTTTCCTAGGATACTTCTTGTGTTCTTGTGCATGGTGTTTCTTCTTGTGATCTTAGTTGCTACAACATTATTGGTTATGGTTAAGACACATGCTAAAATTGAATGAACTTCATGCTTAACTTTCTCATATAAAAATCAACATGGTTTCAGAGCATAGGTCTTGAAGAACCCATTGCACAAAACATTTTTCAGCCTTCCTCACTCTCTTCTACAGAAACCTTATGACCCTCCTAGGGTTTCCAGAAAATCTGTACATCCTACCCTTCTGAGGGTTTTCAGCACTTGAAACTTGGATGCTAGGGATTAAAAGGACATAGGTGTGTACAGTCTCCTTTAGTGCACCTCCAACAAGTCTCAAATTGCAATTCCGATCATTTTGTCTTTTTGGCCATAGGTTTTCACTAAATTCTGTAGAAAATTTCAGAATTATTTTTCTGCAACTCTTTGAAGAAGCTCTTCAGCTTACCAGGGCTATCATACTTCCCAAAGGCTTACTGTTGGCAGTCATAATTCCAACAAAACCTAAAATTTATAGCCTAGCCTAGCCATTAGGTTTTCTATCCTAGTTGACAAGGGTTTGTGAAGAATCCAAAATGAGCAAAATCATGATGGGAGGCAAGCTTGATGATTCAAGCAAACTCACTTCCAGGAAGACAAGACCTCAAAGAAATGAATACATCAAAATCTCAAAACTCTTAGGTATGGTCCCTACCAATGATAATACTTGGTTAATTGATAGTGGTGCCTCCAGGCACATGATCGGTCTTAGAAATCACCTAACACATTTCGTTGAGAAAGAGACACATCTACATGTTGTTCTTGGAGATGATGCCAGATATAATTGTTGTAGGAAAATCTCCTTGTGGACAAGTAGATTGCCTCAAAGAGCTAGACCCTACTCTAAGACAGAAAGTGCTTAACGTGGACACTAACTTCCTTTCAAATCCATACAAACTAGCACATGAGAAGGAAGGAGAACAATAATACCTTTTTATTGATGTTTGTCCCTGCACGCTCCAAATCGAGCTCCTTGCTGAGTCCTGTAGACAAACAAAGTACGACCACTTCCTACTCTATTGATGTTAGCTTGAAAACAGATCTATCTATCAATGATAGGTTCATGTGAGATCAGACACAAACTAGAAAGAAACAGGCCAAGCATGTCATATTGATGAGAATAACGACATCAATACTTACAATCGTAGTTGCGAATGCGACAGCTTCGTCAAGTCCCCTTTGTCTAACCCTTGCTCGAAAGATCCACAACTTGGATGATAGCAGATTCACTGATCACTTCTCCTTTGACTGACTGTGTTTTTCCTATGAGATCATAGGTTTCATGCTAGCAATTCTTCCCCCTTTTCACCACCATAGAGCCTGCTTATATAAGTTAAGAGGGGCTTAACCTCTTGAGTTATCTTTAGAACAAGTTGAGGAATTCCCTCCTTGGATCAGGGATCTTCTGATGGAACCAAGAATTCAAATGCAACTGCCTTCTAAAATTGAGAGATCCTCCCCTTATTCTCCTCAACGGGCCAACTGCTACCTCAGATTAGACAGCGCTCCCTCAAAAGGGGCATCAGAGCGCTATAGCGCTCCCTAGGAAGCTTGAGGGGGGTGCCAGCACTCCAAAGATGGATAACGCTCCCTCTGAGGGATAGACCAGCGTTATAATGCTCCCTGAGACTTTATAGGGGAGCGCCAGCGCTCCTAAGGCTGATCTAGAGGAGCGCTCCCCTTCAAAACCTTTGTTTCAGAGCTCTTCTCAGGTGATAAAGTTCCTGGACTTCAGTTAATCATTTTCCTCCTTCAAATCAAGTGTATGAGATGTCTTAGGTGCCTCCTTAGTGTTGTCATTATGGCAGTATGCTTGAACAATGTTTGCGACACTTGTGAACAACTTGCGACACTTGCAAAAGTTATAAGGAACATGCGACACTTATGACAGTTGAGAGGATCATGCAACACTTACGACACTTATCGAAGTGAGAAATATTGAGGTGTAACAGATTGCCCCCCAAAGTATGAAGTTAGAAGATGCGAACTGATAACTAAAATGCTTTGTATATGCTCAAGAAAGGGTATAGACTTGGAGAACCTGATGGAAGCTACACACAAACATCCAACAAATATCATGACATATTTCAAATCCCAAGGCAGGCATACCTATGCTTGGGTGATCAAGACTTGCAAGATATGGCCGCCATAAAATACACTGCGGATCCATAATTGTATTGATAAGAAGGTATAGCCACTGAAGATACAATGTGGATCTATACTCTGATGACTCGGACTGATCATAGCCACGAAGAATACACAGTGGATCTACGAGATGACAAGACATAGCCATGACCAATACAAAGTGGATCTATGTGACGGTGTATGTGTCATTTGTCCAATAGAAACTCCTTCGCAACCTGGGCAAAACATGTATCAAAGTGATTACTCAACCCAGGGTCTTCTTACCAATCCCAATGTGGTACAATTCTAACCATGTGAATGGATGTCTTGATGTCAAACATGGCAGAAACCACTTGATTACCGATCAATGGTGTGAACCGTTAACAAGTGCGAGGGAGATCACCATTAATGTCAATGATTCCCAAGGTACCCTAGTACATTCCAACGAATGTGAATAGATGAGTTGTGGTCGAACATCCTTGGAATCATCCGATCAGAGGTCAATGATGTAAACCCACTGTCGGATGTGAGGAGGCCTGCCATTGAGGCATGCAGGTCCCAAAGTACTAATTGGTTTCTAAGTCTGATCCCCGGATAATGTGTTGAAGTCGACATGAATAGACTCGCCGAGGGAGGGCCTTGATGTATCTCCCATCAACGACATGAAATGGATATAGAGATGTAATTGGTAGATCAAAAGAACATGGACTGACATGGGTTTTGAGGCAAGATATTTGGGATGGTTGATTCTCGAGGCGGATACATCCCTTGAACACTGAGGCACAACGGCAAAACATGACATGGACCAAAACTATGCAGTGGGTACTATGACTTGCATCGGGTGACCCAAAGGAGTGAAAGAAACTCAAAGGATTGGCTCAGTGCAGAGGTTCAGTGGATTAAGATGTGCGCAAAGACAAAGTGTCGTGTTCAAGGGCGACTCTAAGAATTGCTTGATAATGTTCTCAAGAGACTACTTGGCTTGCTTCTTTCAATTTTTTCCCCCATCTAGATAAACGAGTAACTCTTTTTGATTTAATGAGCTTGAGGAGGATAACACATGCTCGATATAACTCACCTTCGGTAAGTTCCTCTTCCTTTGTTTAACGAACTGGAAGAAGTAAGGGATCGGTCCCATATGTGCCTATCGATGTGTGTTTTAACGAGTCCAAAGACAGAAAACTCGAAGGTTTTTCGGGATTATAGAGTTTGAAAAAACACTTAAAAGAGAACTCTCTCAGTTCCTTTTTCGTACAGTAGTCTAACGAGACCAAAAAAGAGATAAACTATCGCTCGAAAGACGCCCTTTCTGACCTTTTAACGAGTGTGAAAGGAAGCAAGGTCACTCGAAAATCTTTTCATATTTAGAGAGTCTGAAAAGGGTTTAAAGTAGACTTTAGGGGGGTTCCTTTTTCATGTGTTCATGTATCTGTACGGGTCCAAAAAAAGAGATAAAAGTTTACTCGGTTGCGTTCTCATATTATCGAGCTCGAGAACGAACTAAGACTATGCTCATAAGTGCGACAAGGTAAATAATCCATCAGGACTACCAAGAAACCTGTGATGCCAAAACTACAAACTAGGGGTTTAGTGAAGCTAGCATATTGTTAGAGAAACCCATAAATGACCATACCTTATGAAAAATGAAAATTTATAAATAAAAATACAATGAAAATTTCATTTACCATTTCATTTTGCACAAGGATTTTGGTGTAGTGGAGATTCTCATTTTGAAGTGGATCTTGTTTTGTTTGCTGCCAGAGCTACGGTTGACCGTTTCGCTTGCCGTTAGGACCAGGTAGATCTCCATCTCTTCTTCTTTCAATTACATGGTTTAGTATTCATTTTCATAGCATCATTCAATTTAAAATACGAAGCCCTAAGTTGCCCCAAATAGAACCAAATCGGCCTCTTTAAAAATCAATGGAAAAATGGGATTCTTTTTGCAAAAAAATTCTAGAAAAGGATGGCTAAGATGCCAACGCCTCAATAGTCAATTAGATAGGTCGTTTTTTGGCAAGGAATCCATGAGAAAACCCCCACGTATGCCCACGCAGCGATAAAGAAATTGTTTGCGTTTGAAAACATTTCATTGTTATATGATGGATCTTAAATGGCTAAGAGAGGGCGTGGTGTTTATAAAAGAGTGTGTGGTCACTTTTAAATGATGTGGGCATCTTATTTCATGTTTTAAATTGCTTTTGAAAATTGCCGAAATTGCCAAAACGTGGAAATAATGAATTTCTTTATTTTTTTGTTTTGTAGGCAACTTTGGCGACCATGATCGAGTGGAAAGAAAAAGAACATGAGATGGATGACTTAGCTACCTTGCGGAGTCCCCGCACATGGGCTGCATTGCGAGCTTGTGGCTTGCTCAAATTCTTCAAGTTGCAAAAAATGAAGAAAGAGATTTTATTGCTCGAGCATATGATCGGCCTATGGGATGTTGCAGAGCAAGGATTCCAGATTGGCACACAGCTTTTAACCATTGAGTTAGAAGACGTGTATTTTTTGACCGGCCTCTCGAAAAGAGGGGTCCCCATATCTTTCTCTAGGCAGAGGGTGTTACCTAAACAAGTGGACGTGTATCTGGAATGCCACTGTATCCCAGGAGCAAGGCTGGTAGGGGGTAGGATCCCTATCAAGGATATCCGAGAGCTACCCCTCTGGTCTATACTATTTGCCATCACGAGCGTGATGGGAAGTACTAGCGCGCACTTGACATCAAGATCATAGGTGGCTTATGGTGTTCAGTGTTTGGAACCAACACTGTTCAACTGGAGTGCAGGGTTCCTTCGAAATGTGAAGGAACAGATTTCACAGTCCAGGACAGGACAGAAGCAGTTTGGTTATGGCTCATTTCTGGTCTCATTTTTTCTAGAGCGCATCCCCCAGATGTAGCCTCAGATAGCACTGGCGATGAGACCAGTGGATGAACCGAGGATGGAGAGGTGGACCAGTCTATCTCCGAGGCTGGTAGCGGAGTCAGAGTTCCATTTCACTGGCAATTTCTTTGCCTGGCTGAGATGACAGTATCTCCGGATAGAGGACTTCCCGTATGCTGAGGTAGATTTCTGCGAGAGCATGGATTTGATTTTACCCACGGGGGAAGACTAGGATGTGTCAGGTAAGAGACTGAGCCATACCTTGTCTAGTTTTTGTTTTTAAAGTTTTTGATGTATATATATATTTTTTGGGTATACAGAAGAGTTTTTAACATATGTATTGTTTTCAACATGCAGACAAGGGAGCAGTGTGCCCGNCCCGACCGATATACCGATACCAGGATGTCGTGGGGGAGTCCCGGTTGTAGAAGATCTGGTAGTGCCAGTGATAGGTCTCTGGGAGGTTGAAAGAAACCTCCAAGGCCTTACGATGGGCATTCCTCCTCTGCGGAGGGGAGAAGTACCTTTACATCTGCAGAGGCACACTATGGGCATACCAGAGAATATCAATTCTCTGCTGAGGCGCGTAGTGCACGCGGTGATGTGTTACTCGCAGCACAACGTAGCATAGGGAGATTAGAGTCTCTCTGGTCATCATTTTTTGTATGCCTTGTCAGGCGGTGTCATAGGGGTTTAGAGACCCGATATT
>ML798543.1:104057-142694 GCA_009831015.1 Picea engelmannii | reverse complement strand
CAGTGCCAATGATTTATACATGATGATGTCTGTGATGTGTTTTAATTTAGATGTAATGTACAATTTTGCTTTCCTTAAATCTTATATGTGGGCGAGATACCGATCCATGATGTAATTTGGTAACGAATCCGAAACACTATTAAGTTCTCTTGGAATGTGTCTATATTCAATGTAATCGAACATTCGTTCAAGGCGGCGAACTTGTAGGTGGAGACGTAGAAGGATAGGACTACAGATAGCGTAGATACGGTTGAGTTGATAGACCATGAGTTGGGAGTCTAAGTAAACAATGATATGAGAGATACCTAGGGAGGAGGCTTGGGTCAACAGTATGATGACAGCATGATATTCTGCCATGTTGTTGGTTGCTGGTCCTAAGCAGATACCTCCTGAACTCACCACCTCATCAAATTGGTAAATAACCCATGTTGCCGAAGCAATGTTCTGGGTATGTCGACTAGTGCCATCCGCAAACCCAAAAAAGATAGGAAAGGAAGACGTCATCTGCGCATGAAAACACAAGCACAGTCATGAGTGGCAATGGTAAAGAATCGAGCACGCGAAAGAAATAGACACACCAAACTAAAATACAATAATGTACAAAGTATAGATGCTAGGCGATCTAGGCATAGTACTTTTTAAGGTAAATCCTATTTCGGGGCTCTCCCAGGGAAATTCCATCATGATCAACTAATTCGTGGGCACCTCTATGTAGAACACGCTTCACGATGTAAGGACCGTGCCACAGAGGTTCTAACTTTCCTGTCCC
Source organism: Picea engelmannii (assembly GCA_009831015.1). Taxonomy (NCBI): domain Eukaryota; kingdom Viridiplantae; phylum Streptophyta; class Pinopsida; order Pinales; family Pinaceae; genus Picea; species Picea engelmannii. The sequence goes on along the minus strand of ML798543.1, from coordinate 141,925 downwards.
CAATTTGTCGTGAGCTTGGTCGTAAACGAGGACTAAGTCTCCTTCTACAAAAGTTCGAGGGTGGATGGATTTGTCGTATTGACTCTTAATTCATTTCTGATGTGTCTCATTAGCGAGAGCAGCATCACGACATGTTTCATCCAATTTGGATAGATACAAGAATCGTTCTTCTTCAGCAGAAGTATGGGGCAGGAGCTCTACTTTCAGTTTGAGTGATGGAATATCACACTCGATTGGTAGGACGGCTTCAATGCCATATACCAACTGGAAAGGAGTGAATCCAGTTGAAGCTTTCACAGAGGTGTGATAAGCCCAGAGAGCGGAGAAAAGTTGTAAATGCCATGATGTTTTGTTTGCCACTACCATGCATTGGATCATGGTTTTCAGGACTTTGTTGATGGTTTCAACTTGTCCGTTGGCCTGAGGGTAGTAAGGGGATGATTTTTCATGGCGAAAACCCAATTTGACATGTAACTTGCTCATCATCTGGTTCTTGAAGTGTGCACCATGATCAGTGACAATGGCACGTGGTACACCAAAACGAGTTATGATATGGTTGAAAAGGAACAGAGCTGCAGTACGACCATCGTTCAGGAAGGTAGGCATAGCCTCAGCCCATTTGGTGAAGTAGTCGATGACGACGATGATGTAACCATGCCCCCCGACTGAGGTAGGCTTACACTGCATGAAATCGATACCCCACTTGGCAAAGGGGCCGATGGCAATAATGGGGTGCAGCGCAGTAGGGTGGGTGCGTGCCTTCTTGTAAAAGAGTTGGCAGGGTTGGCATTTTTTGACGGCCTCGATGTAATCTTTGAAAATCGAGGGCCAAAAGTAGCCGGCACGTAGGATTTTTTGGTCTATGGCCATCTCGGAGAGGTGACCACTACAAGCACCAAGGTGACAATCGTTCAAAACGCGTTCAGCCTCCTCGTGAATCAGACATCGTCGAAGGATGGTGTCGATATCGCGATGATACAAGGTGTCACCGATGATGAGATAACGACGAGAGTGGTGACGAAGGCGTCGACGCTCTTCGCAAGAAATGTTGGGCTGAAAACGTTGGGTTTGAAGGTAGAGGAGAATGTCTCCGTACCAAGGATTGGAGGTGCTGATGAGGAAGAGAGATTCATCGGGGAGAGAATCTCTAGGTTCAATGTTTTCATTAGCACGAGGGAGAGCACAAATAAGCTTTGCAAACACCAGGGATTTTTTGGCTTTGGCCTTCGTAAACTCGAGATCGAATTCCTGAAGAATAACGATCCATTTAGAATATTTTCCCCCAAGTATTTGATGTGTCAAGACGTGGTACATGGGGTTGGAGTCTGCGATTACCATGGTGGTGCGTAATAAGATGTAGTGGTGGAATCTCTGGACAGTGATGACGGCTGCTAGAGCCAGTTTCTCGACATGTGAATAGTGGAGTTCGGGTCCAGATAGACTCTTGCTTAGGTAATAAATCACATGTTCTTCGTCGTTGGGGTCCTCTTGAACTAACACCATCGCAATAGTGGAAGTGGAGGCGGCCAAGTAAAGGATATAGTCCTTTGTGTACTCCAGAGGGTGTAACAAAGGTGCGTGGGTCAAGGCGTGCTTGAGAGCATCGAATGACCGTTGGGCAGTATCATCCCATATAAAAGGGGTGTTTTCTTACAGTAACCGCATAAATTCTTTAGTGATCTCAGCATAGTTGCAGATGAAACGACAAAGGAATTTTTCTTTGCCTTGCAAACTTTGGAGTTGGGTTAAATTGGTAGGTGGAGGTAAGGCTAGAATGGCCTTAATATTTAAGGGATCCACCCTGATCCCATCTTTGGAGATAATGAAACCGAGGAGTTGACCAGACTCGACAGCAAAAATGCACTTGTGTGGGTTCAAGCGAATACGGTAGAACCGATATCGAAGAAAAATCGCCCATAGGTGATCAATGTGATCGGATCGATTGGATGAATGGGCGGGTAAATTGTCGAGGTAAGGCTCCGCGATATGCTTGATATCATGGAAAGCGTACGACATGGCCCACTGGAAAGTAGCACCAGCATTTTTTAGGCCAAATGGTAACTTTCGATAAGCAAAAGTTCCCCAAGGGCAGATAAAGGTCGTCTTATGCTGATCAACAGGTAAGATTTCAATCTGGTTATACCCAGAAAAGCCATCCATGAAAGAGAAGATTACGCTCCCTATGTAATTATCGATGATTTGTTCGATGAAGGGCATAGGGTAGTTGTCCTTAGGACAAGCTTTGTTGAGATCTCTATAGTCAACACAAACACGGATGGTCCCTTGTTTTTTGGCAACTGGAACAAGGTTGGAGACCCATTCGGTCAAAGGGATGGGGTAGATAAAGCCAGATTTTAGAAGTTTTTCAACTTCTGCCTTTATAGCTGCGATTTTCTTGGGATGAATAGGGCGAAGCTTTTGTCGAACAGGTTTCGCATTAGGGTAGGTTTTGATTTCGTGTACGACGATGGAAGGGTCGATCCCTGGCATTTCCTCGTAGCTCCATGCGAAGACATCGCAAAATTCCTTAAACAAAGCGGTGTAAGAGACCACTTCTTCGGGTGTGCAATTAGCACCAAGGTGAATGTTTTCCACGACACTTACTTTGATCGAAATGTCAATGATGATCGTAGTAGATATGTTACCCATGTTCCCCTCAGAGATAGTATCTTGTGTGAGGATCGGATATTGCGGAGCATTGGTAACATCGAGGGGGAAGACAGAGCGTATGTCTTGATTAATTTCTTCCAAAGTAAGAAGAAAAGAAGATCGATGATGGTTATCATCCCAAGGCAGGTCATCAATGCTAAGCATTTCCATAATAGATTCGTCAGAAGGAAAAAATTTGGAAATGTAGTCAACGACGGACGACAGGGAATCCAACCAAGAGGGTACCGAGTAGGCATCTGGTGCCAATAAATGTGAATTGTCCGAAGAGGGAGAGGTAGATTAAATAGCTACATATGCAGCCTCGGCTGGGCTAAGTGGCATAGTGTCACCGAGCACATCGAATTCCAGAGGACTAGGTACAATCCAAGGGTCATATGATTCCAAGGATTGATAAGGCATAGTCGAGATCATATTGACACTGGCAATATGATGTGTGGTAGGTGGAAGTGGTGTAGGGAAAGTACCCATGAGGCTAGAATCTTTCAATAAGCCAACACCAACGCTTTCATACGTAACTGGGTGGTCTCCCAAAAAGGGAATGTTGTTGGTAGCAGGGATGCGAGCGTCGGGTGTACAGAAATCAAGTTGATCGACAGTGACAATTTTGCCTTGATGGGGGAATTGTACACATCGAAACACCGACGAGGTGACGACAGTCATAGCGTAGAACCAACTTCTTCCGAGTAATAGGTTGTAATCGAGGGGAGAATTGACCACCTCGACATCAACGATAACAATTTTTCCGCCCAACTGAACGACTAAGGATTGTAATAATCCATGAGGATGAAAAACTCGTCCATCGAAAGTGCGTAACATTGTAGCGGATTTGTTAAGGGCAGGTTATTTTAGCCTTTCCAACAAGCTAAGGACATGACACAAGTAGAGGCTCCCTCATCCAGGATAGTTCGGTGGATTTGCTGATTGTGAACAACAACATCGATTTGAAAAGCTAACTGGTGGGAGAGTCTCGGTTGATGATCATCCAGATTAAACGTGAGGTTGTTTGATGACTCGGGATCAAAAGCACCGATAGCAGCTAAGAGCGTTCTATGTTGGCTGGGACAGTGTTGTAGAACTTCCAAGGCGGACATAGCACACGGTGCTTGGGCCAAATCTTCTACAATGTTGTAGTTTTGGGAAGCCCGTGAATTAGGATTGAAGGTAGATTTCTGGATGGTGCTCTTAGGAGGGTGCAAGATAGAGTCAAATGAAGGTTTCTCAATTTGAAGTGGCCCAGATGGAGGACTAACAGACGGAGGATTAACGGAGGATAGTAATGGCTCCGGTGCGGAACCATTAGTAGTCTTCGGTTTATCAGGTTTAACTGGTGTGTCATACATTGCAGAGCGAGTGGTCAGATTAACACCGTTGAACATGTAAATGTGGGCACTTGTCGAGGCCTCATCATGGGGTGGGTTGGAACTTCCCCCAGCAGTGGGGGTTTGAGCAACCAAAGATTGCTGCTGTGGAAAAGGCTGAGTAAGCATAGCGAGTTGTGAATTTCCCTTAAAAATCTTGGCCACTTCATCGCAATGTGGATAGTCTCAGGTGTAGTGATCATCACCACAAATGAGACATGGGAATTTCGGTTTTCGTTGTGGTTGTTTTCCGGTAGCAGGGGTTTGCGGTTGATTTTTTGGTTGTTCGTTGTTATTGTTTTTCTTTGGTTTGTTTCTCACTTTCTTCTTGCCCCCAGGTTGTTGTGAAGGGGTTGATTGGATCGCATTCACATCAGATACCTGAGTTTGAGGGGGGGTAGAAGAGGGTGCAGTCGGGCTGGGAGCAACTGTCGAAGAGGGCTGCTGAATCGTTCCAGCCGACTGAGTAGTAGATTGGGTTTTGACGGAGCCAATAACTCCATCCGCGTGGGAAGCAGACGATGGTTTGGATGGATCGTTAGTGGCATGGGTAGCATTCGGTATCAACTCATACAGAGTACTGGATTGTGAATAGACTAAGTCTAAGTACTGAGCTCAGGTAATGGCTTCTTCCTCGGTGACTACATGACCCATGGCAACATCACGAGCAATCTGGGGTAACAATGATTTAGTGAAGCATTCTGCTAACAATTGGTCGGGGATGACCGCTTTGATTAGCCTTCGTCATCGTCTCCATTCATGAATATGATCGGAGATATGTACGGACATTGTCTGACGAAGGGAGGTTAATAGTTCAGTACCCGTCTCGTATCGAATGGGTAGTTGGAAGTGCATGAGGAAAGACATGGCAAGAGTGTTGAAATCGTGAAAAGATGCACGTGGTAGTTCAATATACCATTTTTCCGCGGAACCTATAAGCGTCCGTTGGAAAAGGTGCAAATGTATAGAGTCGTCCATGAGGGATTTGGATGAACACCACAAATGGAAAGTCATCACATGGTTGTTTGGGTCTTCTCCGGACTTTCCGTCGAATTTTGGGATATCAGAAGGAAGTTTAGCTGGAATAGCTGGCCAAACCGGAGAATGATAAATAGGATCATTCGTTAACCGAGACAAGTCTGGAAGGTCCAAGGTAGCTAGAAAAGGTAGTTGTTGGTTAACCTGTGGGTAATGCTGGTGCGGCATGGGGACACCAGTAGGGCCAATCACTGGGTTATGCAGATAATTGTAACTAGTGGGCCCTCTTGTATGAGGTTGGTGTTGACCAGGGTACCCAATATTTGAGGCATTTTGAGAAGCATGTGTGAGCAGAGGATAACCGGATGGGTTTTGTTGATTATAGGTTGGGTTTGGCATTTGTCCATAAGGGGGTTGTTGCGGAGTCTGAGAATTGTGTCCTGCCGAGAACTGTGGGTTTCCTGGAAAAGGGACATTCCACAGATTGGGTGTGGCGGACGCATTTTGTCCATATGGTTGATGGTAGAATCCGGATTGAGGCTGGCCCCCAGCATGAGGGTGCCCCCTGAATGGAATTTGTCCTCCGGTGGGAGGATGCCCCCCAACTTGAGGGAGAGTTCCCAGAATTTGAGAACCAGACATAAATGACTGACCGGTGCCACTGAGCGGATTGGGACCACCTAGACTGGTCCCTCCGGGTTATTGGATAGGTATGGAACTTCCCGGCATGACTTGGGTAGTAGTGGTTTGGGTAGTAGTGGCAGTGGGAGTATTCAGTGCTCTGAACCCAAAAGGGAGTGTAGGTCTTGGTGTTATAGGTGTGCCAATCGCAGCTTGGTTGACCACCGCATTACCGGCAGGAATAGTCAGAATGTGAGGGACCATTGTAGAATGGGTTTTCTGGAGGGGAAGAGTAGACCTTGGGCCAACAGACGGTATGTTCGGACCAACGGGCGGTGTGGCCGTAAAAGTGGTGGTACCGGTAAAATGGTTTAGGGGTACGGTGTAGGAAATGGGTGCGTCAGTGCCCATCCCTGTTCCATAAAGATATCGCACCATGTGCGGTGGACTTAGAACAATGTCTGTGGTCCAAAAAGGGTCATCAGCTAAAGGGTTTTGATGAGACCCAGCCGAAATGTCAGAAGGATTGACGACGACAAATTCACCAGCAGAATTGAGTTGGAGGACAGGTCGTTCATATCCCTCCGGAATGCGAAAAGCTTCTGGAGACTCTGAAACAATCTGAAAATTCTCTAGAGGAGCGGGAACTTCTTCCTGGGAAGTTGTAGTGTCTTGAACCTCGCTCTGTTGAGGAGATTCCTCCGTAGAATGAGAAGGTAAAGGGATGTTTCCTTCCATATTTTCTGGAGGAAGTCCCTGTAGCCTCCACGAATGGCGTGGAGGTTCGATGTTGGCGAAAAAGAGTTGACGAAAGAGATCTATGGCCAACTACCGAAAATAAACAGCATGCGCTAATAGAATATAAGAATCACAACCAAGCAAACAAGACCTTCTCTCAATGACCGTACTATTTTGTGATGAAATCCAACGTCGCGTGATCAAGTCCAGAAGGGGCGAGGATAGGGTGGGACAGTTACAATGGCAACCTGCTTAACGGACTTACGCCTTGGTGCAAGCTTCCACGCAGTAATTGTGGATTTACCCTTCAAGGAGACTGAGTGAGTTTGACCAATGTCTACTCCAGGTATAGTGAGACTTCTCTTCACCATCACCTTGTGTAATACCCTAAATATTATGGCCACTAAGGTTACCAATTCGCAGTCAGCCCCTGGGCGAGAACAGTCGACAGTCCGATCCGAACGTACGGGAAGGGTATCGAGCCCGAAATCAATTAAAAGGCTTCCACGCAGTAATTGTGGATTTACCTTTAAGCGATCCCCATAATACTATCTGACCACCACAATCAGTTAAACCACGGAGGGTTAGTCCCCACAGCTCACCCGAATGCGACCTCGTGCATAACCCCTGTGTGAGAGGGGGATCCCAGGAAGACTTATACGATAATTGGATTTGACACTCCCTAACTCAGGATGCTAATGTTTGTTTTGGAAACTTTGGAGAGTTATGCTCACAGCCTAATCCAAAGTACTAAGCCTAATCTATTGTTGGTGGAGGATCCCAGAAAAGAAAAATTTCTAGATAATTTTTAATCAGCGTTCATTTCATAGCTGTTCTTTACTCAAAAGGGGTGCATGGAAGTGAAACGAATGGAATCATGACTCAGTCCCAAAAAATGCATCAAAGATGATAAGAAGTCATTTCTTTTCGATGAACATCTATCTAAGGGAGAGAGAGAGTTCTTTTCACTAACAAGCACAAACAAGGAATGTCCTCAAACAAATTTTCTTCAATCAAATCCTGATGTGATGCTAAAGCTTTTGAGATACTTTCTAATATGCAAAATCAATCATGAAGATGCCTTTAATTGTTTGCATATGAATAATGATTAATTCAAAGCAATGCTCGTCTTGCTAATTATCTTCTTGGACGAATGGAAATCAGACCAACACAAGAAAGAATCATACAAACAATACACCCTCTCGTCGTGATCAAAACAAGAAGCGAAAGAAAAGAAACAATCAAAGAGAAATCAAACTTCACACCAAAAGAAATGTTGAAGAGCAATGATCTTAACCCAAACCAAATGAAAAGATCTGTAGGCCTTTGATGACCTTCACCAGAGTTTTTGCTCAGTCGAAAAAGAGAGAAAGACAATGTATGGGTTTTAGACTCCAAATGACAGAAAAACTCAACAACAATAGTGAAGAAGGTTACAAAATCCAAACAACAAGATGTTTGTTCTTCAAAGAAGACAGATGTCAAGGCTGGAAAGGAAGAAGGATTGACTCACAAGGTGACCCAGCAAGAGAAACACAGAGGTAAAACCCAGAAAAAGCAATTCTAGAAGGTTTATTGGCCAAAGGAGGGCTGGCGCTCTGTTGACAAAGGAAAGGAGCGTTATAGCGCTCTGTGTAAGGCACTTAGGGAGTGTTGGTGCTCTTTTAACACAGGGACAGGGGCACCAAGTTCAAAAAGCTCTTAAAAATGTCAAAAATTCAAAAATTACAGTTCAATTTCGACAATTAGGCTGAGTGTGATGGGGTAGGGTGCCAATCAGCTCATGAAACCAATCAAAAGAGGAGTGAACCAGGTCTGAAATGATCAAGGGGTAAAACAAGGTCTATGAGGAGAAATCAAAATAAGAAGTTTCGATTTGAGGACTCCCCAGTGGAGTCGCCAGTTTCTGTTGTAGGAAAATCTCCCTGCGGATAGGTAGATTGCCTCAAAGAGCTAGACCCTACTCTAAGACAGAAAGTGCTTAACGTGGACAATGACTTCCTTTCAAATCCATACAAACTAGCACATGAGAAGGAAGGATAACAACAGTACCTTTTTATCGATGTTTGTCCCTGCACGCTCCAAATCGAGCTCCTTGCTGAGTCCTATAGACAAACAAAGTACGACCGCTTCCTACTCTATTGATGTTAGCTTGAAAACAGATCTATCTATCAATGATAGGTTCATCTGAGATCAGACACAAACTAGAAAGAAACAAGCCAAGCATGTCATATTGATGAGAATAACGTATATGTGAATGTCATTCACAATCGTAGATGTGAATGCGACAACTTCGTCAAGTCCCCTTTGTCTAACCCTTGCTCGAAAGATCCACAACCTGGATGATAGCAACTTCACTGATCACTTCTCCTTTGACTGACTGTGTGTCTCCTATGAGATCATAGGTTTCATGCTAGCAATTCTTCCCCCTTTTCACCACCATAGAGCCTGCTTATATAAGTTAAGAGGGGCTTAACCTCTTGAGTTATCTTTAGAACAAGTTGAGGAATTCCCTCCTTGGATCAGGGATCTTCTGATGGAACCAAGAATTCAAATGCAACTACCTTCTAAACTTGAGAGATCCTCCCCTTATTCTCCTCAACGGGCCAATTGCTGCCTCAGATTAGATAGCGCTCCCTCAAAAGGGGCATCAGAGCGCTATAGCGCTCCCTAGGAAGCTTGAGGGGGGCGTCGGCGCTCCAAAGATGGATAGCGCTCCCTCTGAGGGGAAGACCAGTGTTATAATGCTCCCTGAGACTTTATAGGGGAGCGCCAGCACTCCTAAGGCTGATCTAGAGGAGCTCTCCCCTTCAAAACCTTTGTTTCAAAGCTCTTCTCAAGTGATAAAGTTCCTAGAATTCACTTAATCATTTTCCTCCTTCAAATCAAGTGTATGAGATGTCTTAGGTGCCTCCTTAGTGTCGTCATTATGGTAGTATGCTTGAACAATGTTTGCGACACTTGTGAACAACTTGCGACACTTGCGAAAGTTATAAGGAACATGTGACACTTCCTACAGTTGAGAGGATCATGTGACACTTATGACACTTATCGAAGTGAGCAATATTGAGGTGTAACAATAATGTGAGAGGAGCTAGAACTTCTACCTTCCAACTAGATTCAGAGATGCAGCTTCAATTAGAAGAAGTACTATATGTACCCAGAATGAAGAGGAAACTTATCTCTATCTCTGCCTTGGAAGACAAAGGCTATAAAATTACCTTGTCAGAATGAAGAGTTATTGCATGGCACAAAGACTCTGATATAAGTGCTGACAAGGTAATTGGTGTCCGAGAAAACAACTTGTACAGATTAACCATCAAACCAGTCCAAGACTTACTTCATGACACTATAAACTTGAGTGAGTAATGGAAAATAAGACTTGCTCACATTCATTATAGAGCTCTTCCAGCTCTAGGGAAAATGGTAATAGCTCTACTAGAAATACAGATTCAACATAAAGGTGTTTTCAAAGGTTGAGCCTTTAGCAAAAATGTTAAAGGATCCTTCCCAAGTAGTGACAACAGATCCAAGGAAATCTTGGACTTGATACATTCAGATGTATGTGGGCCAATGACTGTTGCATCTGTAAATCGGTACTTATACTCTGTACTCTTCATAGATGAGCACTCCAAGAAAACGTGTATTTACTTTCTAAAGAACAAGGATGGATTCCTTACAAAATTTCAAGAATTCAAAGCTCAGATTGAGAACCATACTAGAAGAAAAATCAAAATATTAAGATCAGATAATGGAGGAGAATAGACCTCAAAAGAATTCAACAGTTTTTGTATTGAAGTAGGAATCAAGAGGGAGTTCGAAATTCCTTACAACCCTCAACAAAATGGGGTTTCTGAAATGAAAAACATAACTATCATTGAGGCAACAAAAGAAATGATACATGATCAGAGTCTACCTATGACTCTATGGGCAGAAGCATGTATGCCAACAATATATGTTCAAAATATAAGCCCTCATCAGATCCTAAAGAACATTACTCAAGAGGAAGCCTTCACTGGAGTGAAGCTTGAGATTGGACACTTCAGAATATTTGGATGTCCAATATATCTTCATGTACCCAAAGAAAACAGATCCAAGTTAGAACCTTCAAGAAGGAAGGGCACATTTGTTGGATACAATGAATCCTCAAAAGCATATCAAATATACATTCCTGGTAAGAGACAAATTGAAGTAAGCAGAGATGTTACTTTTGAAGAAGAAGTAGCCTTCCAAAAATCCATAGAAGTTCAGATGGAAATTGATAGTGAGACAATGCCTTCTCCCCCTTCAACAGTTCAGAGGGAGACAAATATTATTCCAGATGATCCAATGGGTCCAATTGATCCAGTTGTTCTAATCAATTTAGTTGCTCCAAGAAACATACCCAGAGATATTACAATTGGACATAAAAGGCCTGCTTGGGCCCGACAAACTCTACAAGAAGAAGAAGGGCATAAATCCCCAAAAGGAACAACAAGAGAGAGAAAGAGACCAAAGATATTCTCAAGCTACCTTTCATCCATGACCCATATTATTGACTTAGAGCCATATTGTCATGGAGAAGCTTCAAGTGAACAAGTATGGCAAGATGCCATGACTAAAGAATACCAATCTATACTAAAAAAAGATGTATGGGGTGTTGTTCCAAGAACAGAGGGAAAGTTTGTAGTGACTTCCAAATGGATTTATAAAATAAAAAATGCTACTGATGGAAGCATATAAAAATACAAAGCAAGATTTGTGTTCGGAGGGTTTTCACAAATAGAGGGAGTGGACTATGACGAAACTTTTTCACCAGTAGCTCGATACACCTCCATCCGATATATCATTGCACTAACTTGTTCCATGGGTTGGAAGCTACATTAGATGGATGTAAAGACATCCTTTCTCAATGGTGAAATTGAGGAAGAAGTTTATATTGAGCATCCAAAAGGATTCGTTGTACACAATGAAAGATCTCATGTATGGAGGTTGAAGAAAGCCTTATATGGTCTAAAGAAAGAACCACATGATTGGTGCGAGAAAATGGAAGGATTTCTGATACATTTGGGATTCAACAAAAGCGTTGCTGACCCAAACTTATATTATCACATTGATGGAAATGAGTGTTTGATTTTGGTCCTATATGTGGACGACCTTTTCCTCACCGGTTCAGAGAGACTCATTACTAAATGCAAACAAGCATTGACTGCTAAATTTGAAATGAAGGATTTAGGATTGATGCACTACTTATTGGGACTAGAAGTATGGAAGAGAACATATGAGATTTTCCTGAGTCAAGGAAAATATACTATGGAGATATTGAAAAAGTTCGGCCTTAAAGAATGCAAAACCATGCCCACTCCAATGGTTATGGATTTGAAGAAAATGAGTGATACTGATTTAGGAGATGTAGATCCACACTTATATTGACAATTGATTGGATCACTAATGTATTTGGTTAACACCAGACTAGACATTTTCTATGCAGTAAATGTTCTTAGCTGATTTATAAGCCAACCGAGACAGAGACACTAGATAGCTGCAAAACATGTATTGAGATACTTACAAGGCACAATTGGTTATGGCCTGAGATATGCCTCTAGTGTGGACTTGATTCTTCAAGGATATGCTAATGCAGATTGGGCAGGAAGCATAGTAGATAGAACAATAACCTCCAGTTGTTGCTTCACTTTAGGTTCTCCCATGGTTTCTGTTGAGCACTCAACACACCCTAAAAGTTCTATGCCCATTTCTACTTTTTGGGTACCACTTGATCTTTTGCACTGACTGTTTCCATTTCAGTATGAAACTGCTGCCTGTTCTTATCTTTTATGTTTTCATGTTTGAATTTTTTAAAGTCTGCTTGAACATATAAAGAATCATCTTAACTTTAAAAGGGACTTAACAACTACTTAAGAAACCGATAGTCTAAACTTTTCTCTAACACACTCAGGAAATTCGACATCGATAAAGATTAAAAGTGATGAAAATCGCTTGAGAAGTTCAAAATAGTTGAGCGCCGATCTTCATCGGCATCGACAGAAGGAAGTTTTTCTCATCCCCGTGAATAAAATCCACTAAAGATATCGTTGAAGACTAATCCATTCGACTTCGACAGAAAAACAAAAGAGTAAGTGTCGTGCGAGTAAAGGAATAATATCGTCGATCGACGACCCCCGAAACGTTCTCGGCGTCGAAAAATTACGAAGATGGTAATTCATGAAGAAAACTACACTTTAATTTTCCATTTGAATGTTGACCCCCTATGCCATCCTGACATCGACAATCGCGATATCTAGTTCTTTTAGCACATTCAACATTGGAGAAGTCCTCATGTGCAATCCTTACCCACCAGCCGAGTTCTATATTTTATGTTTTAAAATATTTTAATAGCCCCGAGTCAGTAACGCCACATCAACATCAATCAATGTTGGAAGTTTTAAAAGGAACGTATCAACGAACTCACAAAGCAACTCATAAGAGTGATAATTATAAAAGATCATAATTTACAAGAAACTTAAATAAAAAAAACACGGTAGATTTACATACTAAGAGGGAACACGATACATTCAAAACACTTTCAAATTTTCATATAATTAAATCTCCTACCAAGCTCAGGTTACATACAAATAAACACCACTAACATCTTGACTAACCGGCCTAGTTACAGTGAGAATATGAAAAAAAAAACTTTACAACAAAAAAGAGAAAGCTATCAAGTGTCACTATAGAGAATGAAAAGCAAGAGCCCATCCATTATGTATCTCCTGTGCACAGACCTTCTCCCAGACTACTCCTTGTGCCTTGCAGTGTTTTATTTGTATCCTTCCCCGTCATCCTCTGTGCCTTTTGTAGTTTCACAATCGTATCTTTTGCTTCCTAAAGATGTCTCTTGAGCCAATCTGTGCTTCCTTTGCAACCCTGCAGTGCCGATACCTCCTGGTTCTTCACTGCCAATTGTCTCCGCAATTCTCTATTTTCTTGGTAAAGTTCAGCTATGGCAAGTTGAGCCCTCTCTAGCTGCTAGATGGGACTCCCAATAGGAGAAATTGGTGTCTTTGCCTTTCCCTTTCATCTCCCTCTTCCTCAACTGGTAGTCCCGACAGGCTTCAGCCAGGTAGTGTGCATCGTAAATTCCTCAGCATCCGAGTGTGCACTCAACTCAGTGGGGAGGCAGTCTTATCCTCCTTTTTCCTTCTTTTTTTCTAGGCCTTCCCCTCCTCCACGGTGTCTGCTCTTAAGAAGGAATGACACCCAACATACGTCCTTCAGGCATATTTATCTCCACTCCCACCTCCACTTGAGAAGCTGACAATGTTTTCGAGCAAAGGTAAGTACCTCCTATTGAAGCTTCAGGGACACTGGATGCTAATAAGAAAGTGTCCCAGGCACGCTAGGGCTCAGACCTGGCACTCCGACTACCTCACAAACCTTGTCCAGTGTTTAAGGGGGATCCCATAGTGCAACAACGTATTGGCTTAGACGTCTACGGATAAGTAAATAACTACAACACAGAGTTTCTCCATAATTAGACTCGCTAAACCAATGTTAATGATGTATACACTCGGCTGCTGCATAGAATTCCCCACAGAGCCCCTAAAATTTATAGTAGAACGAGGAATCAAAATCGAATGTGCCAAAAGACACTCACGCCTCAGGACATGATGTCTTGAAGAGTTAATGCATCATAGCTGCTTGACAGATGCAATCTAGAACGTATGAAATGCCACCGATCGGAGTTGTAGGGAATATACATTACGATCATTCTAATCTCTTTAAAGTCCCCAACTTCCATTATTAACGAATGATAGTTGACACACTTGGTGATACAGATTCTGGAGGAACTACTCGATTCAACCTAAGGCATTTAACGACTTCATTATTATGGTATCCGACCTTTTGGGTGCATACATGCAGATGTTTGACTTTGGAATCTTTTCCCTAGCCCCAAGGGTCAAGCCGCTACTGTGACGGTTCCAACACTCATATCCACCGTACCTGATTTTCCATGTTGTGGTGCACTGACGTAACTCATTTAGATTGAAGAAGAGCGGAGGCATGGACAAGGATGTCACAGGTCATTCAAAGGGGTGACTGGGATCACGTAAGTATTAAATGATCGAGGCTAATGAGATCCACAGGTACGCATCGGTCTATTCTATTTTTGTTTGTATCTTACTATGTGTTACCTGATCTCTAAACTACCTCAACCTTGATTACAGGAAAGACCCTCCCGAATACCGAACCAATTTTTCTCTGTGACCTCACTGAAGAACTCGAAAGAAATATCAAAGAAAAATCAAAAGAGCAATAAATGATATCGGACTCCCCGAGTTTGGTACCCCCGACAACCTTGACGACCTGAGCGACATAGTGAAGTCACATGCCAAACAAGATTCGCTATTGATCGAAGAACTCGCAAAGATGACTGACGCAAGACCAGGGAAAGTGAAATGATTTGCAGAACATCCAATCAGAGCCCGATCCATGCTACGATAGTTGGACTCCAGTCTAGTAAAGTACCGGGCGAATGCAGTGGAAATCAGGGGAATATATGTGGCTCCAATGGAACAACACAGATTTCCATGGGCCCAAAATTGTGAAGAAATGTTTATCATTTGGTCCGAATACGAGAGAAATCACCCTTTTCAAGAGATATCTTGAGTTGACTCTTAAAGAAACTGTTAGAAGATGATGCCACGTGGCAATTTTTATTTTTCTTAAACTACACTTAGTCGTTAATTTCAGTTAAACTTTATATTATAAATAAAGACATTGACCAATTAATACCAGGGTCAATGGCTGTTGTAAGAATTCTTTATTTTTGGTTGTTAAAAATTATTTTGAAGCTGCTATGAATTGAGAAGTCCTTCTGGACCAAAGACAAACTATTTTCATCAAATTCATGTTATTGAACTTGGAGAAGAACTACTTCCTATCCTATTTCATGAATGATGCAGTAATGAGTAAGAGAAATTAATTCTATTTTCAAGTTATTTGGTGCAATGTTTTAATGTTCTTGGCTTTAATGATGAAAATGAATTGTTGTGTTATTATGTGATGAATGGTTATGGTAGATGAATAATTTTTCTTTCCATTATCTTATTACATATGTTCTTTCTTTCTGATAATTAGTTTCTCAGACAATAATTGGATGCTCACATGGTTGATTTATTAGTACTAGGCCTGTGGTATAGAATCATTGTCTGCATGTTTGAGCATCAGGTTATCCCAAGATCAACCTCTTCCCTAGTAGTTAAAACTTAATCTTATTTGTTGTGAAGTTGGTTTATACTGGATTTCATCTCTCATACCAATCCCACCCAAGATAAAATACAGAAGAGAATAGTCCTAACTGAAGGAAGAGCCTTCACAAGAAAACATAAATCCCATCGATAATTTGGTCGGATCACAGGATGTGGAGAACCATTCCATATTTAAACGCTGCAGAGTCTAATTGGGCCTCAGAGGTAGTTTTGGTTCCTACTATTGAATCAAGGGATTTAAGACCCATCAACAAAATTGGTGCTAGAAGGAGGGCTTGATAATGAATGGCTGAATATATATTTTATATAGCATTTCAAACAACCTATAGATTCGTAACAACCCACATTCATGGCTAATCATTCACAAGATAACCCACACATGTTGAGTAATCCCAAAGAGGGTTACTCACCCCAGCCAGAGGAAGAACCTTTTCACCCTGAAATACCTTACGCCATTCCTCACGAGGAAGTAAATCAATTCAGGAGTATCACAAGAGCCTACGCCCGGCAGATCAGTGCGTTGTCCTTAGCTCCCATACTCCCTCGAAGAAAACAACAAAGCAGACTAGTGGTTAGTGTTATCCCCCACTTTCAGGGATAGCTAGTAGATACTGTATCGAGGCCTATAGGTCCTAGACATGGAGTACCGAGAGAAGGATTGACTTCAGCATGGCCCTAGAGGGCCCACCTTTTCTCTCTTCCAACATCTTTATCCTTTTAGCAGCAACAACCTCCACCACCATCAACTTGGTCCTGTGTCAGAGAGGGTTCTTGCTTGATGAGGTAATTAGTTCAGGTATCATGGTATGTGTCACTTTGATCATCAAAACCATTGAATGTATACATCTGATTCATTTTATTTCTAACAATTGCTTGGATCTTACACTTTCCCACTTGACCATGTTTTGGGGATTGACAGGGTGTCTTAGTAAGCCTGTGTCTATTGTTTTTGGTTAGCCACTGGGGTTGTCTCTAAGAAGCCATCGTCCGCTCCCTTCACAATTTCACTTTTCCATCTTATTTCCCACTCACCTGTGCCATTCCACTTGTCTGGGCACTGGGTTGACCTTTTTAGGGTTGCACCTTATCTAGTGGGAAGAAGGGGCTAAAGGCCTAGAAAGTAAAAGCAAGATTGTAAAAGATAAAATCCTGAGATTAAAACCTCAAGATGCTTCGCCTAGGGATCCCTGATAAAGCAATAAAGGGATTCTCAACAAGAAACAAGAGAGACCCTAAAAAATAATAAAACAAGACCTAACCAGAGGATAGGGGGTCTCATCACGAGCCAGCCTATTAGGTCCATGGGTACCTAGTAGTATGGCATTGCCATCAACTAGTTACCACGCCAGGGCAGTGACCTTTGGTTGCATGGCCAAGGAAAAGGGGGTCTCATCATGATCCAGCCTTCTCATTTCCATGAAATTTCTTGTGGGTAATGTTGTCACCACTAGTCACCATGCCAGGGCAGTGTCCCTTGATTATCTCTTGAGCAATAAGAAAGAAAAAATCAATAAAAAATGAAATAACAAAAAGAATAAAAGGCATGAATGGGCTTGGAAAGAATTGCATCCATGACAGGTACAACTCAACTTCTACAAAGGCACCCACATGTAACATCTTGCATCCTTGGCCTTCATTGCACCCACCTACTTGGACATCCCTTGACCACTTCATCCACTTACATGGCTTGGAAGAGGTCTTTTCTAGGAACTTCCCTTATTCAATGGACACTAGCCCAATATGATGCCTTGTCGTTTTCCCAGACTTGTATAGTAGGTTTGTGTAATGTATTTGATCTATTGATTGATCTATTAGGGGTTTTATGCATATGTTTATTAATATTGATTATGAAATGTGATTGACATTGTTATGATCCCTGTGACTGATGAGCTCACGGAGGGCATAGCTTTTGATGTGCAGGACAATGCCCAATGGACAGGTACCATATTGGAACGGTACACATGGGGAGATGATCAGTTCAGACCTCCATGGGGTTGAAGAGCCCATCAGGTGGATGCTGAGACCCCATCAGGGGGTAGATACAAGATAGAGATGGATCCAAAGCTTTGCACCAGAGGAGAAGAGGACGTTCCACCAGAGGTACCCTGGAAGAGATTGACCTATGGGGGATGACCCTTTCTCAGTGGAACGTTGGCCTTGGGAGGTCTAGGATGTCACCATCTTGACCATGACATCACCCAACATCATGGATGTCTTGGGAGGCAGACTAGGTAGCAGTGGCACATGTGGCATGTTGGAGAAGCCCAATGAGGGCTAATGTTTTTCTCAAGGATGCCCCATCTGCCCTAAAAGGGGCTAACACCTCCCTTGGAGGGGATTTTACTCTCTTTTAAGCTTGATTTAGGGTTTTAATTTGACAATTAAATGTAAAACAATATGATTTTGGTATTTTGTCCTTGTTGGCCTTTTACATGACCTAAAAGTAAAAATAGGTCATGATTTTGTATAAATGGAGGATTTTTACCTTATTTTTTGATCATCATCTCATTCACTCCATAAAAAGGTTTGAAATGTGCACCCTATCTTGGGTATTTGGCTGATTTAGTGAGGCACACTTGTTGAAGGAAGACTTTTTTGGCATTTTATGGTGTTTCTCTTGAAGGAAGGTGTTACAACTAGGGTTTGCATGGTTATTTCTTGATGAATTGTAAGTATTTTTCTGCAAAAATTATTAATGAATGGTTGTAGTTTAATTTCTTGCATATGTTTATGATTATTGCTAAATCAAAACCCTAGGTGACAAGCACACAAGTAGGTCCTTGTCTCATGTCCCCTGATAGAGAAATTTTCAGCCATTGAAGAAGGAAGAAAGAGCCTAGCCATAGCTACACACCTATTTCTTCTTCCCCTTTTGCTAGTCATACCTTTACAAGTTGAGAAGAAGGAGACGTCTCGAAGCCTAGGGTTTCTACACTTTAGGGCCGATTTTTCTAGGGTTTGATAGTGGAGCCTTGCTGCTGCAACACTTTGTCTTATCAAACTATCCCATCTCAGTTTATCTTTTATGCTAGCCATTTTGCCATCCAAGAAAGGAGGAGAGAGCATGAGGCCTTGCCATAGCAACACCAGAGTGAGGCTCTCTCCCCTAGGGTTTTGATTCTGAGGCCTTTCCATAGCAACACCTCAGAACTCTTCCCTCTAGTTCTTGGCCATTGACTCCTTCAACCTTTGCGTCCTTCTCTTTTGACTCCTATAAACCCTAAGCCACTGATCTAAAGTCCTCCAACGTTGAAGTGAAACTTGATTACAACACTCTCAAAATATTTGAATTGAAAAATATAACCACTAACCCTAACCCTAAGTGTTGTTTTCATCCTTTGTTATTATATCATTAGTGCAGCTAGGTGTTTTCTTTATGATCAATTGAGTAATGTTTAATGCATTTATTGAATGAAGTATTGATTGGTTACATGGAATGCCATATTGTTCCAATATTTATTGGTGAAGTTTTATAACTTTCATTGCTATTGATAAACATTGACTTCATCAACATTTATTGCCAATTGCTTATATGTTACTCAGATAGTCATCTATATGAAGTACTAACCCCATTGAGATATAGTTTGTATACATTAGTTTGTTGTTTCTTTGTTCCAGGCATGTGTACTTCTTTGGGGGTTTACTTTAAATTGGCCTTTGGTCAGACTATCTGTTTAGTGGTGATAACATTTTGGCGTCATTTTCGAGGAACACTAAGTCAACTCTCCTCAAGATGACACTTTTCGATAAGCCTTGCCTCTAGAGTTTTATCTTACAAGCTTACTTGGTGAATCCACTTTGGGTGTTTTCCCTTATCTTTTGATAGTTTCAAGAAAACTATCTGGCGACTTCACTAATGAAGAAGCCAAAAATGACTTCACAATGGGATCCCGGGAATTACAAGCCTTTAGACATGAGCAAAATCCCAGGATATCCACGACAAATGCCCTCAATAAAAAGAGAACGGCTTCCTAGATTCACTAGTAGCGATGGGGAAAGAGATGACTTCCATATGAATGATTTTTATTCTTATTTTGGACTCCATCTTGCCAATGATGATGCCAAAGATGTAGTGATGAAAATTTTTCCCACCACTCTTCATGGGAATGCTAAAAAGTGGCATGATGATCTCCTCAATTCTAGAATCACAACTATGGATCAATTGGAAGAAACCTTTCTTGGAAAATGGGGTATTCAGTTGAAAGACATATCAGTACTAATAAAAATATTCGAGCATATAAAAAAATTGAGAATGAAACCCTATTTGACTTCCAGAGTAGGTTTGAGGGCACTCTATGTCATATTCCTAGAAGCCATCATCCTAAAGAGAACTACATTGTCCATCTCTATACCCATGCGCTCCTCGCACACCTAGGTTTGCCCCTCGGTAGAAGGGGCCCAAAGACGCTCAATGAAGCTTACGACATGGCTACAAGAATTGAACAAAACATCTCCTTATCTGGGATAAAATACCTCTTTACCTCAGGTAATCTTAACATGGAAAGTTTGTTTACCCGTGAGAACTTTATTGATGATTTCCAAGAAGAAGGGGAACAAACCATCATTCAACATAGGATTGTTGAAGACACAGTTGAGGAGTTGGAGCCTAAGAAAAATGATGGAGTATCAACTTGCACTCCTCCTTTTGATGAGGCCATCCAAGAGCCTGTTTCTCCTGCACAACAAAAGGATGATGAGGTTAGTTGTTTTCCATTTCAGGATCCCGATGACACCTCGTTCCTTGATTCTGAAAATGAAGGAGAAATGGAAACCTTGAGAAAAGTTCCTTGATGTACAATTGAAGATGAAGGGGTGATTCTTGACTATGAGAACGTAACGCATGCTAAAAACACTGAATTCCTCGAAGCTCCTGCACAAGAAGAAACAGTAAGTTTCCCTCCTCTCCTAGTTTTTGATGATGATATACTTTGTGATAGGGAAGATGAGGAGGAGATAAGCAAGAATGCTTCAAATTCTATGTGTTATGATACCGATAATGACATAGATGATAACATTGATGAGTTCATACATGTTGGGAGACATAGGTGGGATGCAGTCGGTTATGATATGGATCCCATCTACGAAATAGAGAGTCATGTCCAAGTGTTGCCTTTGAAATTATCACAAGTTACTCTTGACCAGTGGCAACAAGGAGATGATATTTTTATCGACGCTCCCCAAACACCCAAAGTTGACCAAGTACCATATTTGCCTAACGATTTTTGGTTTTAGCTCGAGGTATTTGATGAGTACTCCTCTGAGCACTTAGATTTATCCTATGAAAATGATTATCAACCACCATTATGCTCAGATTTTGATAGAAGTAAGAACATTGTTTGCTTAAAGAAGGATTCTCATGACTTTTCGCTCCAGCCACCCGTTGTTACTTTACCTTGTTTTTTCATTGAAGGTGTAGTTGGGAAGTATATATTGTATTTTGAGTTCCCTCTTAAGCAAACCCTAGAATCCAAGGGTTGGTCGGGTACTACAAGTTTGAGGTTGTTATCTCATTTTTTCAACTTTTCCTTGACAGTTCGTGAGTCATCTGCTAGATCTTTGTTGATCCCTTCCTTGACTTCAAAGCATGAGGATGTCCTAGGTAGACAGTTTACGGACCTTTCAAGTCATTTCTCTGAACCTTTGGCTTTTCATGACCATTTCCTGAAGTGGATCGAGTACATTTCTTTCAAGTTGACTTGGCATGATTTTATCCCTCCCACCCGCCTCCATGAGTTATACTTTGTGATCTCCGATGATGTGATATATATTCTAACCCATGACATTTTTGTGCTTGACTTATCACTATTTTGGTTTATGATGAAGCACAGAGGCAGGTATCGTGGTACGTTGTTGGATTGGATTCACTGGTTATAATTTCTTTATTTTAGTTCTACATATATTCCATATATGCTCGGGTGGCATTACCACCCCATTTTGTTACTGATGCTTCTATTGAGATTGAGTAGGTCAGCAGGCTATGCCAGAGATGCTGAGGTTCTCATGCGCTCTACGGTGAGCACATGTCCCCGAGTTGGAGCCAAATGTTATCTCCCACTTTTAGGGATAACTAGGAGATCATGTCTCGAGGCCCACAGTTCCTAGACATGGAGTATCGAGAGAAGGATTGACTTCAGTATGGCCCTAAAGGGCCCACCTTTTCTCTCTTCTAGCATCTTTATCTTATCAGCAGTAACAAACTCCACCACCATCGACTTGGTCTTGTGTCAGACAGGGTTCTTGCTTCATGAGGTAATTAGTTCAGGTATCATGGTATGTGTCACTTTGATCATCAAAACAATTGAATGTATACATCTGAATCCTTTTATTTCTAACAACTGCTTGGATCTTACACTTTCCCACTTGACCATGTTTTGGGGATTGATAGGGTGTCTTAGTAAGCCTGTGTCTGTTGGTTTTGGTTATCCATTGGGGTTGTCTTTGAGAAGCCATCGTCTGCTCCCTTCATAGCTTCACTTTTCCATCTTGTTTCCATCTCACCTGTCCCATTCCACTTGTCTGGGCACTGGGTTGACCTTTTTAGGGTTACACCTTATCTAGTGGGAAGAAGGGGCTAAAGGTAGAGAAGGTAAAAGCAAGCTGGTAAAAGATAAAAGACTAAGAATAAAACCTTGAGATGCTTCACCCAGGGATCCCTGAGAAAGCAATAAAGGGCTTCTCAACAAGAAATAAGAGGGACCCTAAAAAATAATAAAACAAGACCTAACTAGAGGATAGGGGAACTCATCACGAGCCAACCTATTAGGTCCATGGGTACCTAGTAGTATGAAATTTCCATCAGCTGGTTACCACGCCAGGGCAGTGACCTTTGGTTGCATGGCCAAGGGAAAGGGGGTCTCATCACAATCCATCCTTCTCATTTCTGTGAAATTTCTTGTGGGTAACGCTGTCACCACTGGTCACCATGCCAGGGAAGTGTCCCCTGATTATCTCTTGAGAAAAAAGAAAGAAAAAAGAAATACAAAATGAAATAACAAAAAGAATAAAAGACATGAATGGGATTGGAAAGAATTGCATCCATGAAAGGTACAACTCGCCTTCTACAAAGGCACCCATAGGTAACATCTTTCATCCTTGGCCTTCATTTCACCCACCTGCTTGGACATCCCTTGACCACTTCATCCACTTACATGGCTTGGAAGAGGTCTTTTCTGGGAACTTCCCTTATTCAGTGGACACTAGCCCAATAGGATGCCTTGCCCTTTTCCTAGACTTGTATAGTAGGTTTGTGTAACGTCTTTGAGCTATTGATTGATTAGGGGTTTTATGCAAATGTTTATTAATATTGATGATGAAATGTGATTGACATTGCTATGATCTATGCGACTGATGAGCCCATGGAGGGCGTAACTTTTGATGTGCAGGACCATGCTCGACATACATGTACCATCTTGGACCGGTACACATGGGGAGATGATCAGTTTGGACCCCCATGGGGTTGAAGAGCCCATCAAGTGGATGATGAGACCCCATCAGGGGGCAGATACATGATAGAGATGGCTCCAAAGCTTTTCACCAGAGGAGAAGAGGACGTTCCACCAGAGGCACCCCGCCAGAGCTTGACCTAGGGGGGATGACCCTTTCTCAATAGAACATTGGAATTGGGAGGTCTAGGACGTCACCATCTTGACCATACATCACCCAACATCATGGACGTCTTGGGAGGTAGACTAGGTAGTAGTGGCACATGTGGTAGGTTGGAAAAGCCCAATGAGGGATAATGTTTTTCTCCAGGATGCCCCCTCTTCCCTAAAAGGGGCTAACGTCTCCCTTGGAGGGGATTTTACTCTCTTTTCAACTTGATTTAGGGGTTTAATTTGACAATTAAATGTAAAATAGTATGATTTTGGTATTTTGGCCTTGTCGGCCTTTTACATGACCTAAAAGTAAAATTAGGTCATGATATTTTATAAATGGAGGATTTTTACCTTCATTTTTTTTATCATCATCTCATTTACTCCATAAGGAGGTCTGAAATTTGTGCCCTATCTTGGGTATTTGGCTGATTTAGTGAGGTGTACTTGTTGAAGGAATACGTTTTTGGCATTTTATGGTGTTTCTCTTGAAGGAAGGTGTTACAACTAGGGTTTGCATGGTTATTTCTTGATGAATTGTAAGTATTTTTCTGCAAAACTTCTTAATGAATGGTTTTAGTTTAATTTCTTGGATATGTTTATGAATATTGCTGAATAAAAACCCTATGTGACAAGAACACAAGTAGGTCCTTGTCTCATGTCCCCTGATAGAGAAATTTTCAGCCATTGAAGAAGGAAGAAAGAGGCTAGCCATAGCTACACTCCTATTTCTTCTTCCTCTTTTGCTGGTCATACCTTTACAAGTTGAGAAGAAGGAGACGTCTGGAAGCCTAGGGTTTCTACACTTTAGGGCTGATTTTTCTAGGGTTTGCTAGTGGAGCCTTGCTGTTGCAAAACTTTGTCTTATCAAACCCTCCTGTCTCAGTTTATCTTTTATGATAGCTGTTTTTCCATCCAAGAAAGGAGGAGAGAGCATGAGGCCTTGCCATAACAACATCGGAGTGAGCCTCTCTCCCCTATGGTTTGATTCTGAGGCCTTTCCATAGCAACACCTCAGAACTCTTCCCTCTAGTTCTTGGTCGTTGACTCCTTCAACCTTTGCGTCCTTCACTTTTGACTCCTATAAACCCTAAGGAATTGATCTAAAGTCCTCCAATGTTGAAGTGAAACTTGATTACAACATTCTCAAAATCTTTGAATTTAAAAATCTAACCACTAACCCTAACCTTAAGATAATCTGCTAACTCTAAGTGTTGTCGTCATCCTTTGTTATTGTATCATTAGTAAAGCTAGGTGTTTTCTTTATGAGAAATTGATTAATGGTTAAGGCATTTATTGAATGAAGTATTGATTGGTTACATTGAATGCCATATTGTTCCAATATTTATTGGTGAAGTGTTATAAATTTCATTTCTATTGATAAACATTGACTTCGTCAACATTTATTGCCAATTGCTTATATGTTATTCATATAGTCATCTATATGAAGTGCTAATCCCATTGAGATATAGTTTGTATACATTAGTTTTTTGTTGCTTTGTTCCAAGCAGGTATACTTCTTTGGGGGTTTACTTTAAATTTGCCTTTGGCCAGACTATCTCTTTGGTGGTGACTTGTGAGGGGGGAAAACTTAACCTTGTATTATTATCCTCTTGCCTCCTCAAAATCCTAGGTCACTAGGGACGCCTCCCCTGGGCCTCACCTCCCTAAATAGAACGGACCTTCCCATTGTGGTGACATTGGGTGGGATAGGTTCCTGTTACACCAGTTTGACCTACAAGTCTCAAGATTTTTATCCTAACTACAAACTACGCGATAACAATTAGCATTCCCAATGAGGTTTTCTTACACTCAGTAGAAGACTTAATAGATTTCACGATTACCGAAATCCAATAACCTCTTGATTTGATACCTGAAATGCCAACCGACGACGTCTCTGAACCGGACGATTTATCAGAAGAAGAGGAGTTTAACTCAGAGTCTGAAGATATGGAAGGCAACATCGACCATAATGATGAAAGGGGGAACTCACCTTTGAACAATCAACCCTGGCTAGCTAGAGATGCTTTGGCCCTCCCGGGACCAGTCCACAACCTTCCCCAACATCCAGAGAAGTTGTTACCTAAGTTCAATCCTGAAACCTCTGGATTACCTGAAGATCATATCAAGAAATTCATACTCGCGATCAGACTTATGAATTTTCAACATGAGGATGTAGTCTACAGAATTTTCCCCTACACGTTTGGAAATTCATCTTCCACATGGTATTTTAATCTGCCAATAGAATCTATAACTAGTTGGACCAAGTTCCAGAAATATTTTCTAGATAAATTTGCAGAGGAAACTACTACGAGAGCTCTGATGGTTGAGTTGTTCGCAACCACCATGAGTTCAAAAGAAAGGGTCAAAGATTTCAATCAAAGATTCACGACCATCTTAAACAAATTCCATCCTGCGGCAAGACCAACTTAGGAGTTGAAAATCGAGGTTTATGCTAACGCACTCCTGAATTCTATTTCTATGTTTGTAAAAAGAGTCGCTAAGAAAACCCTGGCAGAAAATTTTGAAGAGGCCAAGACAATAGAATTCTAGATGAAAGGATGTAAAGAAGGCCAGGCCTCCCTAGTAAAGAAAGAAGCCCAACCCCCTCCTAGGAGAGGAATCCTTTTGACTATACTGCTGGGGAAACCAACTGAACAAACTCCTGACAAAGGTGAGGGAGATATAGAAGATTTACAATGCATGGTTAAGAAATTATCAAATGAGATTATAGACATGAAGAGAAATGCAAGAGAGGGAAACCTAGGCCAAAGGCCCTATAAACATTTCTTTAAAAGAAACCAACCTTTCAAAGCTATTGAACCTCCCCCAGCTAAATTAAATATTGATCTAGGGAATGTTTCGTCTGACTCTTTCTATAATTATCATCAAGAAAACCACTACGAAAGAGACTACCCTAAATGGGTACATGCTATGAATTTGATGGCCAATCGGTTTCTATATGAAGTCTCCCTGACCAAAAATCCAAGTAGTTCGGTTATGAATATCACTGACTAGGAAGAGATTGAACCACTAAGAGATACAACCATGATGATATGGGATCTCGACCTGATCATCCCTTCCGATGACCTGTTTGAGTCTCATGAACAACCCACGAAATTTTTGGTGGTACAAACACATAGTAAGGGTCTGCCTGGCTCGAAAGATACCGACGCCACCCCAGCCTCGAGAATTAAGTTAACTCTTGATCACCCGAAGAAATTCTTCTCTCTTGAAAAAAACCCTATAAGCATTCATACCCAGGAAGCACCCAAACTAGATTACAATGTGGTTGAAGATTTGAAAAAGATAAAGGATAATATATCAGTTATAGACATATGCAGGATTCCTCGACAGAAGGACATTTTGTTGCAAGCTTTGAACTCAGTACAAAACCCAGTGGAAGGTAATGGTCTGGAAAGAAATCTATCTTCCACAGGTCTGGTGGGCAAACCAACTGTGAACACCTATTCGGGAGATAGAAAGGAAAAGTCTTTTGTCCCACCATTCCTCTTAATGTTTGAGGTCTTCAATAGAAACCTTCATAACTATTTGGTATATTCTGGAGCATCTTCCAACATTATGCCCTTTATCTGTTTGCAAAAATTAAATGCCATTCCTCTCAAGAGTGATAACCCTGTCATTCAACTAGACAAAACCCAGGTCAAGTTCATAGGAGAACTCAAAGATGTGATGATCAAAATATTGACACATCCCACGTTTGTGAAAGTGATTGACATCATTGTAGTAAATATCCTAGAGGCATATGGGCTATTACTGAGTCAAGATTGGTCTGGAAAGCTAAATGGTTATTTCAGTACAGAATGGGTGCACCTTTCTCTACCACTGAAGGGATACAAGAACATGATCAGAATCGATAGGGAGAGATATCTGAAACATACAGTCACTGATCTAGAAACCTCGAACGAACCCTCATCTGCAGATTTCCCCATATTGGGCAATTATTCTTGTGATTCCTACTTCATAAACTTTTCTCCTCTCTTGTCCGATGTTCCTCTTACCCAAAGCTATGAAATGGTTTTTCAAGAGCAGTAGCCAATACTGACAGGAGACACCCTCTTCTGTCAAAACCCTGTGCTGGAGATTAGGGAACAAAAGATGGGAAGGCACAAAATTACCAAGGGAAAGGAAAAGAGTGATTGTCGTTCACAAATTTGGACCCTCTATTTTGATGGATCTAAATCACAAGAAGGGTCAGGAGCATGGTGCATCCTCATTGATCCTAAAGGTAAACATCATTTCTTATCCTGTAGGCTAGAGTTCGAATGTACCAAGACCACTGCTGAATATGAAGCTCTAGTACAAGGATTAAAGAAATCCATAGATTTGAATGTTAAAGAATTGAAAGTTTTCAGAGACTCTAAAATTACTTTTAGACAAGTAAGAAATACTATACATTGCAATTCTCCTCACCTAAAGAGCTATCAACATGAGGTACATAGGTTAATATAGCACTTTGAAGTCTTCAATATTGCAGTGATCCCCAAAGATAAGAATATTCTTGTTGAATCCTTGGCCACATCTGCTTCTAGGATGTTGCCTATGGAGGATTATGAAGCCTCCTGATTCACTGTGGAGCTGCTCTACAAACCATCGGTACCTAATAACATTGCCAATTGGAAAGTCTTTGAATGAGATGAACAGATCATAAACTTCTTGACCAACCAAGACAATTTCAAAGATCTCGCTGTTGACGATGAAGAATTCCAGGAGTAATCAATGGAGACCGATCCTCGGACAGGCCACCTGAAAGGGATAACTAATCTAGAAAATCTATTTGATCTGAAAGAGCGATTTAAGGGATCTAGAAATGCAAAGACCGATAGTTTTTATCCCCTGCATGAAACTATAAATCTTGGGACCCCGGAGAACCCAAAGAATGTGAATCTTGGCAAGACTATATCTAAGGAAGAAAGGAAATCTTATCTCAAATTGTTTAGACAATACCAGGATGTCTTTGCATGGTCCTATAGGGATCTGAAAATGTAAGATACCCACATCATTCAACACATGATCCTGTTAAAACCTAAACTAAAACATTTCCAACAGAAGATCTGAAAGTATCATCCATCCCTGGAACCTCCCATGTATCAGGAGTTAAAGAAACTTTTAGATGCCAAAATCATTTTCCAGGTTAGGCATTTTGCCTGGGTAGAAAATATTGTCCCGATGAAGAAAAAGTCAGGTGAAATATGCTTATGCATAGATTTTAGGAACCTCAATAGAGCTTTAGAAAAGGATAATTACCCAGTCCCACCAATGGAACAACTCCTGCAGACCATATCCAGCTTGAAGATTTTCTCTCTGTTGGACGTTTTCTCAGGTTACAACCAGGTTTTGGTTTTGGAGGAAGACCATTTAAAAACCACCTTCAGAACTAAATGGGGAACTTTTGCGTATAAACGCATGCCTTTCGGGTTAATTAACGTAGGAGCGACCTTCCAAAGTGCCATGGACATAGATTTCTAGGGACTAATCAATAAATGTATAGTAGTGTATCTAGATGACGTGATAGTGTGTTCGAAGAATAGAAAAGAGCACATCCAACACTTAACTCAGATTTTCGAAAGGTGTAGGAAATACGGTATATCCTTAAACCCTAAGAAAAATATCTTCGGTGTCGAGGAAGGTAAGTTGTTAGGCCACATTATATCTCAAGTAGGCATTCGCATAGACCCAAAAAGGATTAAGGCCATAACTCAACTTCCCTTGCCCCATAACAAGAAAGTTATGAAGTCCTTTTTCGGGCAAATCAATTTTGTGAGGAAGTTCACTTTCGATTTTGCAGAAATCATCAAACCTTTACAAAATATGATTCGCAAGGATGTTGAATTTAAGTGGGATGATGAGTGAAAAGAAGACTTCAACGATATCAAAGATGCTATATCCTGGGCCCTGGTGTTGCGAAGTCCCAATTTCGATAGAGACTTCTCCCTTTATACTTTCTCCTCCGACCAATCGTTAGCTGCAATTTTGACTCAGAAGGATGACGACAACAAGGAGGCCCCAATGTCTTTCATGAGCACTAATATTCAAGGAGTTGAGCTCAACTATCCTGCTATAGATAAACATGCCTATGCAATATATAAGGAAGTAAAACATTTCATTTCTTACATCCTCAAGAATCACACTAAAGTGATTGTGCCACACCCTTCAGTCTGATCCTTGTTTACCTAGCAAGAAATGGGGGAAAGAAGAGGGAACTGGATGGTGGTAGTCCAGGAATTTGACCTAGATATAAACCTGCCAAATTAGTAAGAGGTCAAGGGTTATGTAAGCTTGCGGTCGAAGCCCAGGACCAAGTAAATGAAGATTCTGAATGGGAGAACGAAATGACACTATGGTGTGGCAAAGTATCATACATCTCCCCAGGACAAGAGTCTTGGTATAAGGATTTAACTTATCTTCTATATCACGGGACTTGTCCCGAAAATCTCCACCCTAGGGAAAGGAGAGCCCTCAGGTTAAAATATGCACAATATCGCCTTATAAATTCAGTACTCTTCTGGATCAATTATGACGGGGTACTATTAAGATGTCTCGAACGTGAAGACATAGACAAAGTGCTGAAAGAGATCCATGATGGCCCCATCGGGGAACATTTCACAGGAAACACCACCACTCATAAGATTATGAGAGCTGGATATTATTGGCCCACCTTGTTCAACGATGCTCATACTCATGCTAGAAACTGTAAGACTTGTCAAATAAGCGTTGGGAAGGATAAAAGAGCAACAGTCCCACTCCAACCTGTGATTGTATCTAGGCCTTTTGAGCAATGGGTGTTGGATATCATAGGAGAAATTACACCCATCTCTTCAAAACTTCACAAGTACATTCTTATTGCCACTGACTATTTCACAAAATGGGCAGAGGCCATTCCTCTGACTCATGTAAAATAGAAGGTAATCCAATTCATAGAACAACAAATGATCACAAGGTTTGGTGTCCCTTCTGTTCTAGTCTTTGATAATGCAGCTTATTTTTCTTCCACCCTATTAACAAAGTTTTCTCTGGAAAAATGAATCATGATTAAGTACTCTGCAAATTATTACCCCCATGGAAACGGTGTGGCAAAATTAACTAATAAGAACCTAGTGAGAATATTAAAGAAGACGGTTACAGATAACCAAAGAAATTGGCATAATCTACTCCATAATGATCTATGGGCCGATAGAGTCACACCCAAAGAAGCTATAGGGAATTCCCCATACTTTTTGGTCTACAGGCAAGAAGTCATCCTCCCAAATGGGCTCTATCTTCCATCTCTTCAACTAGCCCAAGATTCCAGTGAGGAACCTTCATCGGCCATACAAAAAAGAATCAACACTTTGCTCATGCTGTAAGAAGAGAGAGAAAAGGATAAGTCAAAGTTCCTAGCTCACCAACAGATAGTGAAAAGGTTGTTTGATAAGCATAAGGCTAAAGAAAATAACTTTGAAGTAGGAGACTTAGTCCTGAAGTGGGACAGGGAAAATGAACCAAAAGGGAAGCATTCTAAGTTTCAGAATTTATGGCTTGGACCTTTTTAGGTGGCTGAGAAGATTGGGGCAGACACTTATCGATTGCAGAATCTGAGGGGGGAAATTGATGCCCTCCCAGTAAATGGCCAAGCTCTAAAACAATACTTCCAATACTAATAATAATAAATTAAAAAAAATAAATTTTGTTTTTATGTGTTTTTCATGTTGAGTATCTTCATGGTTGAGAAATACTTCTTTTGTTATTTCTTTTCTCTCTAGTTTTCTGTACTTTTGAAGGTGTTTCCGACAAGACGATGGTTGGCCTTAAAATCATGCAACATAGTGAACTCTGTTTCTAACTCGTCGCTCACTTACAAACACAAGAAGTATTGGAAAACCTATGGTTACTTTGAGGAATCCTCTGTCTAACCTAAGCAAATGAACAAATTCAAAGAAATGCCAAAAGGGTATACTTTGTGGTTCGGTAAGACCTTAAGGGAACGAAGGAAATGTGGAAACGACTACATGAACCCAAAAGACAGAGCTAATGAAGGATCCACCTTAACCATCTCACTTTGCAAATAAACAAACATCCTCCTCCCTCACTAACTCAGGGCATCATGCTTAAATAAAATTGATATTATCAAAAGAGTGAACAATAAGAGAGGGTATGCATATATCTCCGACGGGGCTATGGACGCTTGTTGGCAATGGAGAAAAGGTCTGTGATGTTGGGGTGACTCCGTCAGGGCTATGAACACTCGCTAACAGTGGAACGACACCGAAGCAGGAGAGTAGAGGTAATTAAAAGCTTCACGCCAGTGAATACTTTGCTAAACTTTTGTAAGAAGGGGGCATGAGTCGGGGTCAAATGAAATCAAGGAGGAAAAGGTTTAAAACCCCACGGGTATACTTGGAAGCATCATCTGAAGAAATTCAAATGAAAAGGTTAAAAGGTTCCGATTTAAGACCAGTTAAGATTCTCCATCAACTTCTGTATCAGCTAGGCCTCAGGGAAGGAACAAAGATTCTGCTTTCACCCAGTGAATCACCATTTGTTGAGCACTCAACACACCCTAAACATTCTATGCCCATTTCTACTTTTTGGGTACCACTTGAACTTTTGCACTGACTGTTTCCACTTCAGTATGAAACTGTTGCATGTGCTTATCTTTTATGTTTTCATGTTTGAATTGTTTAAAGTCTTCTTGAACATATAAAGAATCATCTTAAATTTAAAAGGGACTTAACAACTACTTAAGAAACTAATAGTCTAAAGTTTTCTCCAACACGCTCAGGAAATTCAACATCGGAAAAGATTAAAAGTGACGAAAATCACTTGAGAAGTTCAAAATAGCCGAGCATCGATCTTCATCGGCATTGGCAGAAGGAGGTTTTTCTCATCCCCGCGAATAAACTCTACTAAAGATATCGCTGAAGACCGATTCGTTCAGCTTCAATAGAAAAATGAAAGAGTAAGCGTCGCGCGAGTAAAGGAATAATATAACCGATCGACGACCCCTGAAATGTTCTTAGCATTGGAAAAGTACGAAGATGGTAATTCACGAAGAAAACTATGCATTAATTTTCCATTTGAACGTTGATCCCCTATGACATCCCGACATCGACAGTCATGGTATCTAGATCTTTTAGCACATTCAACATGGGCAAAGTCCTCATGTGCAATCCTTACCCCCCAACCGAGTTCTATATTTTATGTTTTAAAATATTTTAATAACCCCGAGTCAGTAACACCATGTCAACATCAATCGATGTCAAAAATTTTAAAAGGAACATATCAACGAACTCACAAAGCAACTCATAATAGTGATAATTATAAAAGCTCATAATTTGCAAGAAACTTAAATAAAAGAAAAAAGCACGGTAGATTTACATACGAAGACGAAACATGATACATTCAAAACACTTTCAAATTTTCATATAATTAAATCTCCCGCCAAGCTCAGGTTACATACAAATAAACACCACTGACATCTTGACTAACTGGCCCGATTACAGTGAGAATATGAAAAAACAAAACTTTACAACAAAAAAGAGAAAGCTATCAAGCGTCACTTCAGAGAATGTAAAGAAAGATCCCTCCCATTATGTATCTCCTGTGCACAGACCTTCTCCCAGACTACTCCTCACGCCTTGCAGTGTTTTATTTTTCTCCTTCCCCGTCATCCTCTGTGCCTCACGCAGTTGCACAATTGTATCTTGTTCTTACCGAAGCTGTCTCTTGAGCCAATCTGTGCTTCCTTCGCGACCCTGCAGCGCCGATACCTACTGGTTCTTCACCACCAACTATCTCCGCAATTCTCTATTTTCTTGGTAATGTTCAGATATGGAAAGTTGAGCCCACTCTAGATGCTAGATGGGACTCCCAATGGGAGAAATTGGTGTCTTTTCCTTTCCCTTTTGTCTCCCTCTTCCTCGACTAGTAGTCCCGGAAGGCTCCGGCCAGGTAGTGTGCATTGTAAATTCCTTAGTGGTCGAGTGTGCACTCAGCTCAGTGGGGAGGTGGTCTTCTCCTTTTTCGTTATTTTTTCTAGGCCTTCCCCTCCTCTACGGTGTCTACTCTTGAGAAGGCGTGACACCCAACATATGTCCTTCAGCCATATTTATCTCCACTCCCACCTCCACTTGAGACACTGACACTATTTCCGAGCAAAGGCAAGTACCTCCTATTGAAGCTTCAAGGACACTGGATTCCAATAAGAAAGAGTCCTAGGCACGTTGCGGCTCAGACCTGGCACTCCTGCTACCTCGAAAACCATGTCCCTTGTTTAAGGGGGATCCCATAGTGAAAAAAAATATTGGATTAGATGTCTCGGATGAGTAAAGAACTATGGCACAAAGTTTCACCAGAATTAGACTCGCTAGACCAACGTTAACTATGTATAAACTAGACTGCTGCATAGAATTCCCCACAGAGTCCCTAGAATTTATAGCGGAACGAGGAAGAAAAATAGAACATGCCAAAAGACACTCATGCCTCATGATAGGATTTCTTGAAAAGTTAACGTGTCACAACTGCTCGACGGATGCAATCCAGAATGTATGAAACACCATCGATCGGAGTTGCAGGGAATATACGGTACAATCATTCTAATCTCTTTAAACTTTCCATCTTCCATTATTAACAAATGATAGTTGACACACTTGGTGATACATATTTTGGAGGAACTACTCACCTCAACCTGAGGCATTTAATGACTTCATTATTACGGTATCTGACCTTTTGGGAGCAGACATTCACACGCTCGACTCTGGCATCCTTTCCCCATCCCCAAGGGTCAAGAGACTACTATGATGGTTCCATTGCTCATATCCTCCGTACCTGATTTTCCATGTTGTGGCACGCTGATGTAACTTATTTAGACTGAAGAAGAGCGGTGGCATGGACAAGGACATCACAGGTCATTCAAAGGGGTGACTAGGATCATGTAAGTATTAAACGATCGAGACTAACAAGCTCCATAGGTACGCATCGATCTATTCTATTTTTGTTTGTATATTACTATGTGTTACCTAATTGCTAAACTACCTCAACCCTGATTACAGGAAATATCCTCCCGACTACCGAACCATTTTTTCTCCGCGACCTCACTGAAGAACTCGAAAGAAATATTGAAGAAAAATCAATAGAGAAATAAAGGATATCAGACTCCCTGAGTTCGGTACCCCCGACAACTTTGTCGACCTAAGAGACATAGTGAAGTCGCATGGAAAACAAGATTCTCTATGGATTGAAGAACTCACAAAGATGACCGATGCAAGACCAGGGCAAGTGAAACGATTTGCAGAACATGCAATCAGAGCCCGAACCATGTTATGGAAGTTGGACTCTAGTCTAGTAAAGTACCGAGCGCATGCAATGGACATCAGGGGAATATATGTGGCTCTGATGGAACAACACAGATTTCCATGGGCCCAAAATTGTGAAGAACTATTTATTAGTTGGTCCAAATATGAGAGAACTCACCCTTTTCAAGAGATA
The DNA here is from genome assembly GCA_009831015.1 of Picea engelmannii. Lineage (NCBI taxonomy): Eukaryota > Viridiplantae > Streptophyta > Pinopsida > Pinales > Pinaceae > Picea > Picea engelmannii. Next base: position 107,233 of record ML798543.1, on the reverse strand, counting down.
TCTCAGGTTGACTGTTAAAGAATTTGTTAGAAGATGACGCCAAGTGACGATTTTTTTTTTCTTAAAATACACTTAGCCGTTAATTTTAGTTAAACTTTATATTATAAATAAAGACATCGACCAATTAATACCAGGGTTGATGGTTGTTGTAAGAACTCTTTCTTTCTAGTTGTTAAGAATTATTTTGAAGCTACTATGAATTGAGAAGTCCTTCTGGACCAAATATAAACTATTTTCATCAAATGCATGTTATTGAACTTGGAGAAGAACTACTTACTATCCTGTTTCATGAATGATGCAGTAATGAGTAAGAGCAATTAATTATGTTGTCAAGTTATCTGGTGCAATGTTTTAATGTTCTTGGCTTTAATGATGAAAATGAATCATTGTGTTATTATGTGATGAATGGTTATGGTAGATGAATTATTTTTCTTTGCATTATCTTATTACATATGTTCTTTTATTTATGATAATTAGTTTATAAGACAGTAATTGGATGCTCACATGGTTGATGTATTAGTACTAGGCCTGTTGTATAGAATCATTGTCTGCATGTTTTAGCAACGGGTTATCCCAAGCTCAGCCTCTTCCCTAGTAGTTAAAAATTAATCATGTTTCCTGTCAAGTTGGTTTATACTGGCTTGCATCTCTCATACCAGTCTCACCCAAGAGAAAACACAGAAGAGAATAGTCGTAACTGAAGGAAGATCCTTCACAAGAAAACACAAAGCCCATCGATAATTTGTCCAAATCAAAAGATCTGGAGAACCATTCCATCTTTAAACGCTGCAGAGTCTAATTGGGCCTCGATGGCAGGTTTGGTTCCTACTGTTCAATCAAGGGATTTAAGACCCATCAACAGTTTCATGGTGTAGCAGAAATAAAATATCTGTGGCATTAAGCACCGCAGAGGTAGCATACATTGCATTGAGTGTAGAAGTCCGCGAAGAAGTGTGGCTTCAAAAAATTCTGACTGACTTGTTCGATCATGAGATGGATCCTAGTACTATTCATTGTGATAACCAATGTTGTGTAAATATCTTTGAGAACCTGGTGTTTCGTGACAGATCGAAACACATTGAAATGAAGTATCATTATATCAGAGACATGGTGTAGAGGAATACATTACATGTGCAGTATATTCCTACTCATGAAAATATCACAGATATATTTACCAAACCACTTGCCAAGACAAAGTTCGAGTATTTCCATGAGAGACTTGGCCTGGTGGAAAATTCCTCCCTAGATGAGAGGGAGTGTTGATGATTGCAGCTACCTGAGACATTCTCCAAATTAAAAACCTGAGATAAATCCCCTGAGAGGGGTGTGTGGTTCCTATCTGACAAAGCTGGAACATAGAGATGGCCTCCTCCTTATGGAGAGTTGGGAAAAACTCTAGATGATTCTCCTGTGTAATGCAGTGAGAAAGGATATCTGTAGAGTTGACGTGCCTATGGCTGAGCACAAGGTGAATGTGTGAAATCCCAAAGTGTTGGGTGCATCGTCATGAGAAAAGAAATGAAGATGATGTATTAGCCTCCTCTAAGCAGAGAGTTGATGAGAAACTCCAGATGACTCTATTGTGTAATGTAGTGGGAAAGAAGATCTGTTGAGTGGACGTGCCTATGGACGAGCACAGGTGAACGTGATCCTAGTGGCTGAGCATTAGTGAAGAAGTGGTTCTTCTGTGTAATGAAGTGAGCCAGAGATATAGAAATCCCTATGGATGTGACCCTAGTGGATGAGCACTAATGGGTGTATAATATTCCTTGCTATATTGTTCAAGAGTCAGACCTACCTGTAACCCTAATTGTAATGTAAAGGGTACAGGTCAGCCCCACCTTAATGTGACTAGTAGTTAATGTAAAATATAATTAATCTTGTTAGTATTAATTATATTATAAGATAGAGAGGTCATCCCTCTTGTGCCAATAGACACTTATATTGACAGGTTCAGTCTAGTATAAGTAAAGGTAAATTCCCCATTGAGGAATCATATCTTTCATGTGAGTTTGAAAATTTCAGCAAGCACATATTCTTGGGAAAAGAGTGCACCTCTCTTGGGTGCTAGTCTTCTAGGGTTTCAACACCCTCTTGTGTGCAGGTCTTATTGGTGGTGAATGTATTTCTCTTGAAGAATATAGAAAAGGATTGTTGTCCCTTGACCAAGTTTTGAGGAACATTTGGTCATATTTGACTGTTTTTGGACTTTGACAACTTGTCAAATATGGAGCATAACGCGAAGCGGAGATCGTGAAAGCTAAACCCCTTTCTTGGGTCCTTTTTTGGTTTTGGGGGATAATGTAATGGGAATGGGATGCCATCCCATGGGTTTACCCATGTTTAGGCCTATTTTGTAAAGTATAAATAAGTAGCTCGGAAATGTAAGAGGAGAGGAGAAGATAAGCTAAGTGCTAGTAAAGGCTTTGTTTATATTGTGTGACTGACTTGCAGAGCTGAGTGGAAGTGTTGTAAGTGTTGAGTGCATGGATTGTAAGAAGGCTCTGTGCTAGATCTACTCGAGGAAGGAGGATCTGGCGAGGTGCTTGCAGATCTCCTGTCCTATGCGGAGTACAAGTTTGAGCTATGTGTTGTAACCTGATTGACCAAAGATAACAAAGAAGAAGAAGACTTTGTGGACGTAGCCCTAGGGTGGGGGTGAACCACGGTAACTCGGTGTGTTGTGCTCGGTGCTTCGACCTAATGTGTTGGTCTCTTTCCATGTGTTGTGCTTTGATATGATTGTTATCACTGAAATTTCGTCCGCACATGGTTACAAGAACTCAACATCGTCAAACAGTAATGAAGTCATTCATGGACTTGAATTAATACCACAGCATTCAAAAAGGTCAAAAACTATACAAAGTAGTGAAAAATTGAAGAGCACTTTGCATACATTGGGCACACGCGCACATGCACAGAACAGGGACGTATAAATCGCGCACAAGCGCATGATGCGCGACTGCTAGTGCAAAAAGTCGCGCACCTGCTAAATGACGCATTTATGAATGTGGTCAGCCTCCCAACCACTTATGGTTCAGCTCCCAAGCCGATTTGACCTCCAAATCCGGGCTGGATCCGAATGGTGGGCTGGTCAAAGACCTAATAATGCCCTAAATGGCCTCTTTTCACACTACAAAGGAGTTACACAATAACCCAATGCAATGCTATAAAAA
>ML798543.1:41910-104002 GCA_009831015.1 Picea engelmannii | reverse complement strand
ATTGTTTTAAGGACTCCATCCTTGACAAGAACACATTGGCACCATTTCATTGAGCAATCCACCTCTCCATTGAGTGGATTTGCAAAGAGTTCTTTCACCACTATTCTCATTTTCTTTGTTGTAAGGAGAGCAAGCTTGTGAGGGTCCAAGAACCTTCCCTTGGAGGAAGAAGGGACTCATAGTCCCCTTTCTTCTTGGTACTTTGATTTCATCAATAGACCAGCCTCTAATATTGGTGACATGGGTCTTTTTGTTCTTTGTTTTCTATGCTCATGATTTTAATTCTTATTGCATCTATTAGTCTAATTCTTAGTTATAGTTTTTTTTTTCTTTCTCTAACTCTTTTCTCTACAACTGTCTTTCTCAGCAGACCCAACTGGGCATGCTAGCACCTCGATTTCTGCTCACCAAGGTCATGAAGGAGGTGCAACAATGATTATGCTATGTGCTTTGCTATGATATACTTAGATAGATCCACTTTGCTTTGTGCTTCTTAGATGTATGGGTGTAGATCTGACATATATGAAAGTGTTGAGTGCTAAACCTATTTCACTCTTGCTAAGTGCTAACTTAACCTAGATCTAAGTGAATGTTGCAGTTCTTTGTGCCATCTACAGAGTGCCATAAGGGTTAAATACTGATGAATGATCTATGCTAAAGTGTTTTTTAAGAGTTAGAATCATAGATCTGTGTCCTAGCTAAGGTTGCAAACACCTAAGTATTGCAACCACCCCTGCCTCTACCTCGGGTGAGACTTCATCTGCTTCGCAGGTGTTGCTGAAAGGGTTGGTAGTTAGGGTTTTGTTGGTGTGTTCTTGAAGCGTTGAACCCTGGGTCTACCCTTGTGCCAACAAATGGTTCCATTGCTGGGACCTGAAATTGTGATTGTTGGGAACTGAGGAAGAAGAAACTTTGTGCAAAAGAAAGCTCTGTGCATAGATCTATTTCCCTAGTGCACATCTTTTTACTCAACCTGTGAAACTTTGTGCCAGGAATAAGGTCAGATCTGAAGAAAGGAAGATTGGATCCGAAGAAAAGAAGCGATATCTGAATGCTCTATACTCTAAGAAAAGTAAAAGTGGAAATTTCTGAAAGAAAGAGGTCAGATCTGTAGAAAAGAGGTAAGATATGTAAGCTCTGTGCTCTAATAAAGATAAGAATAGTCAAAATTTCTTAGATCTGGAAACTTTGTGCTATGTAGGAGTAAGATAAGCAAAATTTTTTGTTTTTGTTTCTAGAGCATGGATCTAGGTATGTTTGATAGATTCTGTCCTAGCTTAAAAACTAGGGCATTAATAGATGAAATAAAGTTTGATATCAATAGATCTGATAAGTATAATGATAGATATGTTATACCTATGCATAGAAAGAATGTCTGGACTAACAAATGGATGCAGGATCCTAGAAACAATTTTCTGCAGGTTAGCTATCACGAATCTAGTGTACAGTACATAAGAGGTTGGGGATCATTTAAAAGAAAGTAAGGATTAATCCTATGCTACAGTTGCAGAAAACCATGCCATCTAGCTAAGGAATGCCCTGGTAGAAGACCTAGTTGTCTCTATTGCAAAGCTAGGGATCATGAGGTATTGGATTTCCCTAGAATGATCACTAAGCTTGAAAGGATAAATATGAATCAAGAAGACCATAAGGAATATCTAGAAAAGGAAAAAACCCAACAAGAATCAGAGAAAGTATTAATACAGATGAAATAAACCCTGAAGGAACATAAAGATGTCCGATTACCAAAGATATTCAAAGAAAAGGAGAAAATCGAAGTAAGAATAGGAGACTTTGACATCGACTGTGCTCTAGATGAGAGAACACAAATGAACATTATGACAGAAAGTACTTGGGAAACCTTGGAAAGGCCTGTTATGGTTCCTTCACTAGGAAGAATAATGTTGTTTAAAGGAAAAATGGTAACCCTATGTGGCAGAATTACCCAGATAGCTATGTGTACCCATGGAGCTTCAACAGAGGAAGATTTCAAAGTCATTATATTTATTGAGGACTGTGTCCCATTTCCAGCTTTGTTAGGGAAGATCTGGATTGAAAAGGACCAGATCCGAAGAAAAGAAGAAAAGGAAGCCCTAGAATAAAAGAAGCAAGAACTCATGGAATTTATGACTAGAAGGATCGCCTACTTGATGGAGGAACAAGAGAACAAATCTCAGTTGTTGAACACCAGGGACCTAGATGTCGAAGCTATAAGAGTGTTGGGGGAACCACATAAGACCAAAATACCTAATCCATATGAGGAAGGAGTATTACCCTTGGATCTGAAGAAAGAACCTCAGCCGCGCAAAGTGCTTATGTTGAGAGAAGATAAGACTCATAATGGAAAAAGGATGACCGAGACAAAGCTCACTGGGAACAAGGCTAGGAATCTAAGTAAAAAGAGAGTGAAGATCAAAAAGTTACAGAAGGTTCCGGAGGAAAATTTGCAGAAGGAAAAACCACAAGAATTGAGCTTCGTCGGGATATCAGAACAACGACATATGTCACTTCGCCGAGGCAAAGTAATATAGCCGTTGGAAGCCAATATAACCATTCGATTGTCTCTCTGAATGGGTCAGAAAGAATTTATGGCTTGCCACTAGACCGTTTGACTGTGCCATAATGGATAGAACATAAGTTAATGTAGCCTCATACCCATTGCAAGCAGACCATTGCCAAGTTTCCCTACTTAGTTTGTTGCGCCATGCACCGAGAATAATTTTTGCTAAGTGATAATTTGAGCCTGAAACCTGAGATTAATTCACCCTGTGATCATTGCCTTGTTCCCATACCATTCACTGTAGTATCTGAATTCATTTTACACCTGAGCTAGTTGACCCAAGATTGTATGTCGGACGAGCTCAACGCTACTGAGAAAATAGTTGAAGAAGTTTTGATTGACTTAATGGCTGAGAGAGTCATGTCGGAGCGAGGATTATCTACAGGAGTCCAAGCATTGTCAATGAGAGGACCCCAGGCCTCCCCTTCCACTTCTCATGCTGTTCGATCCCGGTCGACCGATGAGAAATGGACCAAGCACATGGATAACATCGCAAATGCCAAGCTTATCCCACGCATTCTACCTACTTACTTACCACCCCTAAGTGGTGCCATTAGTCATTACAGTGTAACTCGCAACTTTGAGTACACTTTGATCACCATGTACCTTTTGAAAGGGGTGCACAGAGTTCGTGCTGACCAGGATAAGCTTGCAACACTAAAATTCAGTGATTTTAACCTTGGATATCGTAAGGTTTACAACATGTTAGCCCCACATAAGTACTTAACCAGGACCAAAGGCAAGAATTCTAAGATTGTCCCACAGTCATGGACCTAGAACCTCACACAGTCCACATTGCTTAATGTAATGAAGATCCTGCACTTCGACAGACACCAGGAAGTCAACGTATGCATCAAGTTTCTACTGTCCTGCTACCACGAAGGATACTGATGGTTGGACCACCGCATCACTGTGGATCCGACCTTGATCAATCAAATCACAGGCCTTAGTATGCAAGGCCCTGACCCACATGAGTTTTACCCTGGAAAGACCTCAGATCAAGCACTAGCACAAAGGATAAAATAAACATATGGCGATGTTGAGAAAGGCACGTGAGGCTACAAGGTAGCCTCTATCCAGAGTGGTGCAGTGCACCTTACCTGTCAGCTAATCGTGGGCAAGCTAGTTTGCAAGAATAGACCAACACAAGTGACTGGATTCATAGTCAACCTTGCAAGGAAGTGCACCAAGAAACTACAGATGAATTGGGCACAGTACCTTGTAAACCAGCTAGAGATTGATTTTATAGAAGCGCAAGACCAAGGGTATGAGTTCCACTTTAGTTGGTTGCTCATACTAATCGATTTCATCGACTGGGAGCTACCAGAAGGTGCCAGTTTTCCAGAGATCGAACCCTTCGAACCACTGGCCGTGAAGTTTTGTACGCTGTGGTACTCCAGCGACATGAACAAGCAGTGGTAGTCCAATGCCATCTTCCACGCTTATTACAACCAATTGAAGGATGCAATCTAGTCTACACCACGCCTCACCCAAAACACACTTCATAGGTTTATACCTTTGATAAAATTTAGTGTAGACCACCACTTCACCTATATCATAGCGTGTGTTGATGAGCACAAACAACAACTCCAGTCGTACTACAAGTTGACAGAAGAAGACTTGGAGCAAATTACCAAGGAATGGTCAGCGAACCTCCTTGTTGCAGTGGACCCCACAGAAATGTCTGACGTAGAAAGTCCTGAAGTTATGCCAGATACACTTGGACCAAGAAAGACCAAGAAGGATGATGAAGTTCAAGATATCCATAGCACATCCACGAAGACTACTTCGATCTCACTTGCACAGGGAGGTGATGGTGAAGAACTAGGTGGCACAGAGGTTGAGAAAAACAAAGGCGAGGTTGCTCCTCCTAGAGAGGAGGAGGATCCCACTAAGAAAAGGAAGATTACCCCACCAAATCCCTCATCCTAAAAGAAAACTAAGGCCACCTAGACTACGTTTAAGACTACCCTCACACTGAACGACTTCGACTTCTTAATCGATGCGTTGAATGATGCTTCACTAGAGATCACAGAAAAACAAGAAGCGAAGGAGGAGGAGGTATTCGGCTGAATCAAGGGTGAACTTCAAGAAGTGCAGTAGGCACTCCAGTCCATCTGAGAAGTTTCTACTACTCCCTTGACAATTGGAATAGCAGGAACAGGCAATGAGCCCACCCAATTACACCATCTCGCCGAGAAAGTCGAAGCTTGCCTTCGACGAGCTCAAGAAGACACATCGCAAGCCACCCAAGCTTTGACACAAGTACAGAGAGAAATTGTAGAACAACAGAGTAAGGCAGAATGGGAAAACCTTTCTCTGCAAGTGAAGTGGGATGAGGAAAAATCATAGTTACAACATAGCAAGGACCAGTTGCTAGCAGAGCAACTTGAAGTACAGGAAAGGGTTCACAAAGAAATTCGCTCTATGACGGTCATAGAAGTAAAGATTGAAGAACGTGTCCCACAACAGGTGGCACAACTTGAAGAAGTAATCCTACAACTTTAGCAGTGCATTGCAGATCTGGAACTTCGTAACGTGCCCGAGACTCCTCAAGAAATAAGGGATCTAAGGGAGGCAACTTCCCATAGCGCAGTTGGCCAATTAAAAACCTTTGCCTTGGAATGAAAGCAGTTCAGTGCTAGAAGTGCCCAGACTTATGAGAAACTCATAGAGAATACAGAGTTGCAGGAATTGGAGGCATAGCTCTAAGAAGCAAAGCAACATGCAGATACATTATAGGCACAGCTAAAGGCCTTGACCCTAGTCGAAAGAATGAAGAGGTTTGCAGAACAATGCACCGCCCAACAATAGGTACACACGCTACAAAGTAAAGTGATGGAAGTCTCCCAACGACTTCAACCAATCCAAGAAAAGGCATGCCAACTATTCACTAAAGTTGAAAGCCAAGGAACCAAGCTTGAATAGGTTGTCATCACCACAGAACAATGCTTGGAAGGGCCAATAAATGATGTAGTGATCCAGGAGTTCACTGAGCAATAGGTTGTCGCACCACAACAGGTCGAAATAGTTCGAGCCAAGCTCGAGGCATTCAAGGTGGAATTGATCAAACCAGAGTGACTCGGGATGAGTCACATGTGAGTGTTGGGGGCTTGTTGGCCCTTGACCAAGTTTTGAGGAACACTTGGTCATATTTGACCATTTTTGGACTTTGACAGCTTGTCAAAGATGGAGCGCAACGCGAAGCATAGATCGTGAAAGCTAGACCCCTTTCTTGGTTTATTTTTGGTTTTTTGGGGATAATGTAATGGATATGGGATGTCGGCCCATGGGTTTACCAATGTTTAGGCCTATTTTGTAAAGTATTAATAAGTAGCTAGGAAATGTAAGAGGAGAGGAGAATATAAGCTAAGTCATAGTAAAGGATTTGTGTATATTATGTGACCGACTTGCAGAGCTGAGTGCAAGTGTTGTAAGTGGTAAGTGCACAGATTGTAAGAAGGCTCTATGCTAGATCTACTCGGGGAAGGAGGATCTAGCAAGGTGCGTGTATATCTCCTGTCCTATGTGGAGTACAAGTTCGAGCTCTGTGTTGTAACTCAATTGACCAAAGCTAATAAATAAGAAGAAGACTTTGTGGATGTATCCCCAGGGTGGGGGTGAACCACGGTAACTCTGTGTGTTGTGCTCGGTGCTTCAACCTAATGTGTTGGTATCTTTCCATGTGTTGTTCTTTGATATGATTATACTATGTGCTTTGCTATGATATACTTAGATAGATCCACTTTGATTTGTGCTTCTTAGATGTATGGGTGTAGATATGACATATATGAAAGTGTTGATTGCTAAACCTATTTTACTGTTGCTAAGTGATAACTTAACCTAGATCTAAGTGAATGTTGCAGTGCTCTGTGCCATCTACGGAGTGCCATGAGGGTTAAATATTGATGAATGATCTATGCTAAAGTGTTTTCTAAGAGTTAGAATCACAGATCTGTGTCCCAGCTAAGGTTGCAGACACCTAACTCTTGCAACCACCCCTACCTCTACCTCGGGTGAGACTTCATCTGCTTTGCAGGTGTTGCCGAAAGGGCTGGTAGTTAGGGTTTTGTTGGTGCGTTGTTGAAGCGTTGAACCCTGGGTCTGCCCCTGTGCCAACAAGGATTTGGATGGGTTTTCTTCCCTTGTTGAGAAGGGTTTCCTAGGATACTTCTTGTGTTCTTGTGCATGGTGTTTATTCTTATCATCTTAGTTGCTGCAACATTATTGGTTATGGTTAAGACAAATGCTAAAATTGAATGAACTTCATGCTTAACCTTGCTTATAGAAAAATCAACAGCCATGTCCCGTCTTTCTTTTGCACCAACACTATTGGGATCCAACAAAGTGATGCACTAGAACAAATGTGCCCCTTGTGGAGCAGTTCTTGGATCTTCTACTTGATCTCATCATTCTATAACAAAGAGCAGTGGTATACTGGACCATTGGGTCATGGTGCTTTGAGGGTTAGATCGATGTGATGGTTGACTTGATATTGTAGAGGTACCCCAGTAGGTGAGGAGAAGATATCTGAGTATTCTTCCACGACCTTATCCACTTGCTTCTGCTATGTGGAGAGGTTGGCCACGAAGGCCCTGGATTTGGTTGCAATAGTTCACTCACTCTTAGAGCGAATCACAAAAAATAAAAACTTCCTATTATAAGAGATGACCCTCCTGCATTGCTTGGCAAAGATCAAGGAAATAAAACTAGGTGGGACTACCTCGGGTATCCTATACAATTTCTTGTTCAAAGTAATAATAACATTGTGAGGCCTAAACTCATATACAACATGACATTTCCATAAATAAGGTTGACCCAAAAGAACATAACAAAATTTGGGAGGAGAAACATCACTCAATACCTCATCTTTGAAGGGATTGATGCCGTACGACAGACGACACTGTTGGCTAACGAAAAGATTTCTTCCTTGGTGGAGCCATCCAATGGTGTAAGGTTGTAGGTGCGGTGTTGTAGGTAGGGCTATCCGCTTGATGACCTCTCATGGGATGAGGTTCCTTTGGATACCATTATCAACGATGAAGTGTAGTGGGGTACCTTTCACCCACATCTGTGAATGAAAAAGGTGATCGCCTTCCTCTGACTCATATGGTTCACCGGGCTGGAGCTTGGTGGTAGAAACAGTAGCACCCTGTTCCACGTCAATGATCTGTCTCCTCCTTTCTATTTTTGAATCAGATTTGGAACCCGCATCTGATTCATAGGATTTCACTCAGCCACCAACGACTTCTTTGAGTGGTAATCAACAATGTTATGCCAGGGACTCTTCTGGAAGTCACACCACTTCTCGGTATCTTTGGTTTTCTTTCTAGTCTCCTTCTTTGCTTGCATTTTGGACTAGTTGTCTTGAGGATGTCCATATTTTATCTGTCCTTTTTTTTGCAAGTTGGGGCCACCCTTTCCTTGCTTTTGCTGTGAGGGGTTCCCAGGCCCAAATTGTCGCGTCTTTTGTTTAAGCTTCTGCTCGATTTTGATGACATATCGGTAGGTGACGCCCAAGGAAGAGATGTCTAGAAACTCCATTTCAGCCTGGATGTATCTATGCAGACCACCGTGATACTTGAGCACCAAATTTCTCTCATAATATTTTATACCCAGCTTGGTGTGCAAGGTATGGAAGATATTTGTGAACTCGGGCATTGCTTGGTCTTTTTCTTGCCGCAGTGTGGTCCATCTTGTTTACAAGTCATCATAACTTCCAACATGGTAGTATTGTTCCTTAATAGCATCCTTGAAGGACTCCCATGTGACCACCACTATAAATAATGAGGGTTCCTCTATTTCATTTTTCTTACAAAAAGTTTCCCACCAATATTTGACATGGGGAACGACTTTGAGGAGCACAAAAGTAATATTTCCTCTATTCGAAAAGTTATGGACAATTAAATACCATTCTAGTAGATTCAACCATTTGTCTACAACATATGCGTTTATTTGACCTTAAAATATAGGAATATCAAATTTTATTTGTACCTTGAAGGGGGCGACGCCTCCGCTTGAGGAAGATGCGTCGCTTGTTGGTAGTCGTCGAAGGATTTGTGAAAACCTATCCATCATGTCATTCCTCTGTTGTGTGAGGGATTCCTCGAGCAACATTTTGAAAGGATCTCTTGTCCTGTCGTTTTTTTTTTCTCCCACCATGAGAGGTCATTTGGGCGTGAAAGATATTTTTTCCTCAAGGGAAACAAGCTCAAGACCCAATTCTTTGTACCCTGACCTTGTCGGGGACATGCATTAAGAAAGGCAAGGAGCAGACCTGTCTGATACCACTGATCCAGATTTTATGAGAATAATGAAATGAATACATATTATTAAAATATTCTTAACAAAGAATAACAGACATACAATAAAACTAGTTTCTATTCAATAAGGAAATAAGTTGAAACAGTAAAATGTAGTGGAAAATAAGCTTGCTGGAATGGTGGCGGCTTATCTCTAAGAAGAGATGTGACGACTGTGCTCATTTGAAAGAAGATGATTACAATGAGGTTCTGAAGTCCTTTTGACTATAATCATGAATGCCAAAACCCTAGACATCCAAAAACCTAACCCTAGGAGATGAAGCGCCAAACGTTTTGTGGGCCCCATTGGGGTAAGTTAGTACATCAACTTCCCGGGTTCATAACTTTTTCATACGATCTCTATTTTATGCACACAATAGCCTGTTGGAAAGGTCCATCCAAGGAATACAAATTTTTCTGTTAGAATTTGACACAATTATCAAATTGATTATGGCAAGCCCTAAAAACGTTGTTCAGGGCGTCAAAATGGCCCCGGAAGTCAAGGACCCGAAAACTCGGAAAAAAATGCCAAACCAGAAAACTACCAAAATGAACTAGTTGGAATAAGTGGGAGTCCACTAAAATCCATCTGGATCAATCCTCCCCCCTTAGGAATCAATTGTATCCATTGTGTTGAGTTCCTCCATTATATGAAGAAATTTCTGCAAAATTTGGCTCATGGTGAGCCACTTGCCTTGGTGCAGGAGCTGTCCTGCTTGGACAACTCGATAAAGCTGGATCCTTTGTTGTCAAGTTACCTTGAAATGTGTGTCCAAAATATGATCACTGGATGCCTGTTACATGTAGTTAGGGTTGAGATTTGTTGGTGTCAACTATTCTACTATCTCTGAGGTGTCCAATATTGGTGGGAAATATTGCCGAAGGAGAGCTACGTTGAACACTGGGTGCAGGACAAAGAAAGGGGGAATGTTGAGATCAAAATAATTTTCACCTACAACCTTGGTGATAGTGTAAGGTCCATAACAGAGTGGGAGAATCTTCTGATGGGACCCTATAAGGTGTTCTTTCTGCAAGTAAAACCAAACTTTGTCTCCCACCTTAAACTTACGTGGCACCTGATGTTGAGCATGGCGTTGCTTGTGGATGTGCTGGATCAACTTAATGAACCAGGTGGCTTTGTCAGATTCAACTGGAGCAGGGGATGAGTCGACCGAGGTGGCCACAAGGGTTAGTGAAACATCCATAGGACCCAATGGTTGGAATCTCAACCCCACTTGAAAGGGGTTGTGGCTGGTTGAGCTATGTAGGGCTCGGTTGTAGCTATGTTGAACATAGGGAATACTCTCATACCATGTGAGGGGGTGCTTGTAATTGTACATGAACATGATATTCATGATAATCCGATTGACGACATCAGTTTGTCCATCTGTCTCAAGGTGGAAAGCAGTGGATTTGGTGAGATTAGTGTCTAGCAGTGACCAAAGGCTCGACCAGAATGTGTTGAGGAACCAACTATCCTAATTTGAGACAATGGCTTTTGGGATTCCAAAATGTACCTATACTCATTCAAATAATATCTTGGAAGTGGCCTCTGCTGTGATACTCTTCTTACAGGCATCCATAATCACCATCTTGGAAAAGCGATCAACAACCCAAAAAGCATAGTCATTTCCCCTCTTGGTGGACAGAAGGCCCGACATGTAGTCTATTGAGATAGATTCACATAGCCTGTTAGGAGTAGGAATAGGGATGTACATGCCCTGTTTCTTAGTGGCTGGTTTGGAAATGGCGTAGGAAGTGTAGGACCTGATATACTTTCCCAGATCCTGTTGAATCATATTCTCTCTCTCACTTGATGGAACACATAGATGGCCCAGATGACACAACACCCTATCCTGAAGATGGAAATTAGAGACAACTGAGTTTGCACCCAAAATTTGGTAGGTGGTGGTGAAGTCAAGGTCTCTCTCATAGAGGTGGGGCCATCCGAAGGTTTCGTGGCCGAAAGAGTCTAGCACCGTGGTGAGTGCCACAACTGGAAGTTGGCTGAGGAAATAATCAACTTGGTTTGTAATTCCTATTTTATAACTGATGTTCAGGTGGAATTACTGCAAGTATGTGGACCAATTCTGATGGTAGTCATTCTGCAATTTTCCTTGTGTCTGCATGAACTGCAGTGGCTTATGACCAATGTGGATTATTGTCTCCTTCCCAAGAATGTAATGTCTCCATTGGCAGCAAGCTTGCACAATGGAGCACATTTCTTTGTCATAGGTAGGGTACTTACAGACAACATATGATAGTGTCTCACTAGGATAGGCCACAAGGTGGTTGTGCTAAGTGAGAACATCACCCACAACATAGTCTGGAGCATTTGTCTCGATCTCAAAGGGTTGTTGCAGGTCCAGTAATGAAAGTACTAGGGATGAGCATAAGCGCTCCTTCAAATCATCGAACGCTTGTTGTTGGGACAGGATCCACACAATTTTTTCCTTACCACCACCCCTGGTTACTTTGTTGAGGGCCCATGCATTATGGAAGAATCCCAACACGAACCTGCAATATAAATTGGCAAGGCCCAAGAAGCTTCAAAGCCTAGTGAGTGTGGTTGGGGCTGATCAATCACTGATGACCTAGATATTGGTTGGATCCACATGTACACCATGATGATCAATGATGTATCCTAGGTAATGGAAGATGTCCATGTGAAAGGAGCATTTTTCCAAGTTGGCATATAGCTTGTGCTATCGCAGGGTGTGAAAAGCCTACTAAATATGCTGCAAGTGTTACGCTCAAGTCTTTCTATAGATGAGGATGTCATACAGATACACCACTAAAAAAGTATTGGTAAAATTTCATAGGATATCGTCCATCATCCTCATGAAAGTGGTTAGAGCTTTTGTCAAACTGAAGGGCATGACCAACCATTCAAAAAGACCTTCTTTTGAGTTGAAGGTGGTCTTCCATACATCTTTTTGTTCTATTAGGACTTGGTGGTAGCCAGACTTCAAATCAATCTTATTGAAGTATTTGGCCCCCATGAGTTGATCAAGGAGGTTATCGATTTGGGGAATCGGGTACCGACTCCTGACTATGATTTTACTCAG
Source organism: Picea engelmannii (assembly GCA_009831015.1). Taxonomy (NCBI): domain Eukaryota; kingdom Viridiplantae; phylum Streptophyta; class Pinopsida; order Pinales; family Pinaceae; genus Picea; species Picea engelmannii. Next base: position 92,072 of record ML798543.1, on the reverse strand, counting down.
AGCCTGGTAGTCAATGCAGAGTCGCCGAGTCCTGTCTTTCTTCTGCACCAGCATGATTGGGCTCCCACAATGCGATGAGGTAGGACATATGTTCCCCTTGTGGAGAATTTCTTTGATATGTCGCTTGATCTCCTCATTCTCTAAAAGAGAGTGGTGATAGACTAGCCCATTGGGTAGCGGTGCATCCGGGGTTAGATCGATGGGATGCTTGACCTGACAGTGTAGAGGTACCTCAGTAGGTGAGGAGAATATATATGAGTATTCTTCCACGAACTTATCCACTTGCTTCTACTGTGTGGAGAGTTTTCCCATGGAGTCCATGGATGTGGCTGCGATCTTTCATTCACTCTCAGAGAAAATCACGAAGAAGAAAAATTTCCTGGTCTAAGAGATGACCTTCTTGTATTACTTAGAAGATATCAAAGAAATAGCACTAGGTGGGACTGCCTTGGGTATCCTGTACAATTTATTATTCAAAGTAATAATAACACTGCGAGGCCTAGACTCATATACAACATGATGCTTCCATAAATAAGGTTGGCCCAAAATAACATTACAAAATTCGAGAGGAGAAACATCACACAATACCTCATCTTTGAAGTGCTTGATGTCATACGACATGCGACATTGTTGGCTGACACGAAGATCGCTTCCTTGGCAGAGCCATCCAATAGTGTAGGGTTGTGGGTGTGGCTTTGTTGGTAGGGATAGCCGCTTGATTACCTATACTGAGATGAGGTTCTTATCAATACCTCTATCAATGACGAAGTGCAACAGGGTACCTTTCATCCACATCTCTGAATGAAAAAGGAGCTCACCTTCCTTTGGATCGTCTGGTTCATCGGGCTAGATCTTGGTGGTAGAAATGGTAGCACTGGGTTCTATGTCAATGTTTTGTCTTCCCCTTTCTAGATCTGAATCAGAGTCAGAACCCGTATCTGATTTAGAGGCTTTCACCTGAGCCACCTGTGACTACTTTGAGAAAAAATTAGCAATGTTATGCTCGGGGCTCTTATGGAAGTCACACCACTTCCTGATATCTTTCTTTATCTTTCTAGTGTCCTTCTTTGCTTGTGTCTTGGAATGGTTGTCATGAGGTTGTCCATATTTTCTCTATTCTTTGTTCTGCGAGTTGGGGCCTCCCTTTCCTTTCTTTTGCTGTGAGGGGTTCCCAGGCCTGAATTGTTGTGTCTTTTGTTTAATCTTCTGCTCAATTTTGACGACATATCAATAGGCTGTTCCCAAGGACGAGATGTCCATAAAATACATTTTTGCATGGATGTATCTATGCATACTACTTCAATACTTGAGCACCATATGTTGCTCAGAATCTTTGATACCTAGTTTGGTGCGCAAGGTATGGAAGATTTTTTGAACTCGGGCATTGCTTGCTCTCTTTCTTGCCACAGTGTGGTCCATTTTGTATACAGGTCTTCATAACTTCTGACAGGGTAGTGTTGTTCCTTAATAACATCCCTGAAGGACTCTCAGGTGACCATGACTATAAATAATGAGGGTTCCTCTATTTTGTTTTGCTCACAGAAAGTTTCCCACCAATCTTAGACATGGAGAACGAATTTGAGAAGTGAAAAAGTAATATTTTCTCTATTTGAAAAGCTATGGACAAAGAAATACCCTTCTAGTAGATTCAACCATTTTTCTACATCAGCTGCATCTACCTGACCTTCAAATATAGGAATATCAAATTTGATTTGTACATTTAAAGGGGTGGCACCTCTGCTTGAGGAAGATGCATCACCTGTTGGTAGCTGTAACATCCCCAGCCACCAACAGGCAGGAAATGCTACCAACACAACGTTAACTTAGCCTTTAAAGCTTTGATACCAATTTGTAATGTTCCCAACCATCAACCCCACTGCCAGGCAATTCTACTAAACGGAATAACACTTATATAGTATGCATTTAAATGAATTTAAATGACTTAACATAACATAAACACAGAATTACTTCTAACATACAGAATTAACAGTAATTCATTCATTCAACAGAATACATGATAATATGACAAGCATCACAGATATGCATTTTAATTGAAATTAAACTCATAATGATACTTATCTCTGAAATGGTAGTAACTCCACCAACTATGTGCATACCTTCCACGAACCTCCCAGCCTTAGACCACACTTCTCATCATGCTCAGCTATGGGTGACCCCTGAGCTTGGACCAAGCTCCACCCAATGCAAGGGAATTCTATACTAGGCTGAGGTTACATGAAAACTGCACAGAGCAACCATAAGGATTCTCTCCAGGAGCCTTCTTATGCCCACTACTCAAGGAATTTCATTCCCCACATGCTTGTTCCACCCGGGAGTATACACCTTCACAAGAAAATTCCATCAATGCTTCACCTCCCTCTTTGGGTCTCGACAATAGGCCGGATCAGTAATTCTCAGAGCTCCGTGGTTGGTGCTAGACTCTCTCTAGGAGAAAACCACTTCCCAGCAGACTCTCTCACCTGGAGAGAGTTGCTCACATGCCTAACAACCTGCCTCTTCAACCACAACCACCTCCCTCGACTGGAGAGAGTGTTGCACACATACCTGACAACCTGCTTCTTCAGCTCCCTTCCAACACAAGGAGGACAACAACACGATCAACAAGGAACAGATGACGGCAGACCACCACACTCAGCCAAGGAACTGCAAGGCCACAACAATCAACAACTATGATACACACGACACAAACAGAAATGGGACACTTGAGCTTCACAGAATACGCGAGTCAACTTCATGGATTTGATTCTCAAAGGTGCGTGGCTATGCAAAGATCTAACGCAGAGACCAAATAGGTACTCGTGAAAGGATTCCAATGAACTTAGGAAGAGTATTGTGGAATGTGTGCGTGGGTATCCAATTTCAAACGCAGAACCCCAAACAATTCATAAAACAAATGGAAGAATGGGGAATGAACCCCCATCACAGATCAATTCTTGGGTTAAATTGCATGCGCCTAGGCCGACACATGTCGTCCATGAAGCTGCATGCACTCCATCAAGTACACGCTCCCTTTTCCAGGAACTTAGGATAAAAGTATACCATTCACACCACTTTGGAATAATAATAAATTGTTATTCCCAAGGACTTAAGGCCCTAAGCTTAGCCCCTCTTTCAAACCTTTTAGCCCCCTTTCCCTTACCCACCTTGTGGAAGCTTAGTCCCCCATCAATCTTTCTTCATGGTCGGTTTGCACACAATGATGTTTAATATTTATTAATGTTCTGCATAATTTCATATACAAAAACATGCTCATGGCCTATAACACTTAGGCTCTCTAGCCTAATAAACACATAATCCCACCAGCTTATCAATACCTGACTCAACAGACTACAAAAATTGATTACAATTCATAATGTAATTGGGGCACTACCGAGGAATATTACAATTCCCTCCCCTTATTTTTGCATTGTCCTCAATGCAACTCTTTACACAACATCGACAAGATTTTCAAAATCTTCAAAAAGAGGCGGGTATTCCTCCCGCATAGCATCTTCATTTTCCCAAGTCGCATCCTCTGGACCGTACCAGGTCCATTGGACCTTTACAAGCCCTATGGCTCGATTCCAGAGTTGTTTGCTTTTCTAGTCCAATATGAACACAAGATGCACTTGTAGGACACCTTCTTGCTCCATATGAATCACATTCCAATCGATTACATGATTAGCATCAAGTATATATTTCTTAATCAATGAAACATGAAACACATTATGTACGGTCATGGATGTAGGTAATGCAAGCATATATGCAATTGGCCCAATCCTTTCTAGGATTTCAAATGGCCCACAAAATCTGGCTGCCAACTTGGCGTAGTTTCCTAGCTTCAGGGAACTTCTATTATATTTCATTTTTAGGAAAACATGATTGCCCACTTTAAATTCTCTGTGGGTTCTTTTCTTATCAGCATAACTTTTCTGCCTGTCTTGGGAAACCTTTGAATTCTTCTTAATTTTCAGCATTTTTTCTTCCATTTCCTTGATCAACTCTAGCCCAACTACTACCCTATCAGCTGGATTATCACAGCTTACTAGAGTATTACACTTCCTGCCATAAAGTGATTTAAATGGGCTCATATTCAGTGATGCTTGATACCCATTGTTGTAGGTGAATTCTACCAAATGTAAGAAGTCTTCCCACTTATATGGTTTGTCCATCACATACATCCTTAGCATGTATTATATTACTCGATTCACCCTCTCTGTCTTCCCATCCAAATCAATATGATAAGCAGTACTGAAGTTTAGATTCGTTTCAAACCCCTTGAATAACCCTCTCCATAAATTTGAGGTAAATTTTGGGTCTTTGTCGGACACAATTGTCTTGGGAATTCCGTGCAATCATGCCACTTCCTTCATAAAGATATCAACAACATCAGTTGCTTTGTGAGCAGTCTTTAGAGGAACAAAATGGGCAGCTTTCATAATCTTGTCCACCACCACCATGATTTAATCACGCTGCTTTCCTGTCCCAGGCAATCCCATGATGAAATCCATTTTCACCACTTCCCACTTCCACTCAGGAATGGGTAAAGGTTGTAGCAACCCTGCTAGGTGCCTATGCTCATCTTTAACCTTCTGGAATTCCATACATCTGGTGATGTATTATGCAACCTCTCTCTTCATACCTGGCCAAAATTAATGGCTCTTGACTGCTGCCACAATTTTCTGATATCTAGGGTGCCATGCATAAGGCACATTATGCATTTCATTCAAAATCATAAGTTTCAAGTCCTAGACATTAGGTACATAAATTCTATTTTTGTACGTAAGTGTTTCGTGAGTTTCCAATTTATAATTCTCCACTTTCTGTGGCCCTCACCTTGCTCTATCTTTGCTACCAGCTCCATGTACTGCAAATATTCATTTGAATCTTCCAAAATTCTTCCCTTTATATCAGTTCGGTACATGCTAATGGTTGTAGCATGTAATTCATGCACTCTCCTGCTGAGTGCATCAACCACTTTATTTTCCTTTCCTTTGATATTCTTGATATCAAAATCATACTCACAGAGAAACTCCAACCACCTACTTTGTCTAGTGTTTAAGGTTGGATGATGAAACAAATACTTAATACCGTTATGGTGTATCCTTAGTTTGAACCTTCCATGAGGTAATGCATCCATTTCCTTAGAGTGTGAATGATAGCTGCCAACTCTAAATCATGAGTTGCATAGTTCCTTTTGTGATCCTTCAACTTTCTGGATTCATAACAAATTACGAATCCATTCTGACCGAGGACTCCTCCCAGTCCTTATTTGCATGCATATGTACACACTACAAAATCTTCATTCAGATCTACAATCCTCAGGATTGGAGCACTGGTTAACAGTTGCTTCAACTGCTGGAATCTTCTCTCACAATCTTCTGTCCATTGAAATTTCTTCTCCTTCCTTTGCAAGGAAGTGATAGGGTGAGATATCCTCGAGAACCCTACGATAAACCTTTTGTAATAACTGACAAGACCCATAAAGGATATGACTTCCATCACATTCTTTTGCACTGACCATTCTCTGATGGCCTCAATCTTCTCAGGATCTACAACTATCCCATCCTTTGAAATAATATGCCCCAAGTAATGGATCTGCTCATGATAAAACAAGCACTTGCTCAAATTGGAATACAATTGGTGATTTCTTAGCACCTGCAACACCATCTTTTGATGTTTTTCATGCTCTTCCTCTGACTTGGAATACACAAGAATGTCATCTAGGAAGACTATGACAAACTTGTCTAGATAGTCCCTGAATACACCATTCATCAGGAACATAAAAACAACGGGTGTGTTCAATAACCCAAACGACACCATTATGAACTTGTAATGACCATACCTTGTTCTAAAGGAGGTCTTGCTGATGATGTCATCCATTATACTTACTTGGTGATATCCTGCCCTGAGGTCTATCTTCAAAAATATCTTTGCATCCTTCAACTGATCGAAGAGGTCATCAATCCTCAGCAGAGGATTTTTGTTCTTTACATTTACTTTGTTCAATTGTCTAAAATCGATACATAATCTCAGCATTCCATATTTCTTCTTCACGAATAGGACCGGGGCACCCCAAGGTGACACAATTGGGCGTATATACCCCTTCTTTAGAAGCTCTTCAAGCTACAATCATATCTCTTTCAACTCTGGCGTACTCATTCTGTAAGGCGATTTTGACACTGGAGTTGCTCCAAGCATCAAGTTTACAGAGAAGTCAATATCTCTTTTCAGAGGTAGTCTGGGTACCTCCTGGAATAAATCTTCAAACTCTTTTAGTACCGCATGATCTCCAATAATTGACACCTTATCCTTAGGTGTTTCCTCCACATGGGTTGCAAATAATTGACATCCTTTCCTGTAGCACTTCTTCAACTACATTGTTGAGATTTCTCTGGTAGCAATAACTCTGGGAATTCCTTGGATTTTTTTCCGATTTCCTTCCTCATCCAGGCAAGTGAATGCCTTGTTACGACAATCCAAGATGGCATGGTGCTAGTCTAACCAGTCCATCCCAATTAGACAGTCATAAGAACCTAAAGGCAAAACATTCAATTCAACCTTTTTGCTCAGTCCATTTATGTCCACTGGGCATGACTTAACTAACTCAGTGAATTTTATATTGGTTCCTATAGCCAACTACACTAACCAAGACTTTTCATGTTTTCTTCTTGACAATTGAAAACTTTCCACCACTTGAGGATCTATATAACTATGGCTAGCCACTGAATCAATTAAAATAGTAAAGGCATGGTTGTTGATCATGCCTTCCACTTCAATCATGTGCAACTGATATTCATCTTGTTTGTTGTCCAGGGCTGTGTAGATCCTTGGCATTCTATTGCCCATGTCCTCCACTGTTTCAGCTTGCTAAACATTATGGACAACTCTCACTTTTCCATTTTTGTGGGGACAATATCTGTACTTATGGTTTCCCTTACAACCCCAACACTGAATGGGCGTCTGCCTTCCCCTTCATCATCCATTCTCAACTCTCTAAATGATGGTTGTCCTTGAGAAATGTTTCTGAAAAAGGGTGGCTTAGTTCCCTTCTTCTTCTGATCCATTTGGAATTTCTTCTTGTCTTCCTAAGCCTTCCAAAAGGTAGGCTTTTCTCTTTGTTGTTCACATAAGCATTTTTCTCTTCTTATCATTTCTTCCAATGTATTAGGGTCATCATACTGGATCTTGTCACCGATCGAAGGTGGCAGTCCGCTCAAGTACCTTTGAATCTTGAAAGTATCATCTTTGATGAATGGAACATACTTTAATAATTCTAAAAACCTACATTCATACTCATCAATGGTCATGCTACCGAGCTTGAGTTCAAAGAAATCTTTCATCTTTCTGTCATAGTATCTTTTAGTCAAGTATTTCTTCTAGAAATACCTCTTGAATTCTTTCCAAGTGATATCTTTCTCTCTAATGTGTTGCAACTGCACAAGTTGATTCGACCACATGGATGCTTTTCCTTTCAGTTGATACATTACAATTCTTCCTTCTGCATGAGAGGAATAATTTTGCAGTTGGAAGTACTTCCTCATGCCAAGCAACCATGTTTCGGTGTCTTCCTCCTTCTTATGTTCTCCATCAAATGTACGAGGATTAATCTTATTCATTTCTCCTTTCAATTCATCCACTCCAGACCTCCTACGTTTTCTGGTAGGAGATGGACTTGAACTACTGTGTTCTTCCTTATTGGAATGATTTAGGGAGCGACGTCAATGCCTGCTAACACTCCTTGATCTTATTTTCTTCTCAGGGGTCCTACGACTCCCTGTTTTGCTTGAGTCACTCTCCTTTTCCAATTTCTTTTCTATTCTCTCCAAATTCTTTAACAACTTTACGTTGAATTCACCTTGTTTTTCTTGAGCTTTCTTGATCTTTCTGCTATCTATTTGGTGAGTTTGGGCATATTTCTGCAATCTTTCAATGATTTTCATCATGTTTCCCTCCTTATCTATCTCTTCTCCATGTCCACTAGAGTTCGATCCTTCAACTCTGAAATGAACATCCATTCCTTTTGCTTCATTCTCTGAACTGGAAGCATTCGGTGTCTCTTCCATTTCTCTATACTCAGTGTCAGTTCACTGCAATCCCGCCACTTGCTGAACTCTGCAAACACAACGTGCAGTCAACTAGAATTTGTTAGTCCATCATTCCTTATCAAATCCCACATAATTCAAAAACCATCACGATTGAATAAAACGTTCAGTTTTCATGAATTTTCCAAGATTTGCTCGACTCTGTAACAATTTAAGGCCTTATCCCTTTTCTCTTAGCCTTAACCCCCTGCAACCATGGGTTGTGACCAAACGCTAGACCAATAAGTGCTTAATCAGGACTTCGGGTTCCGAATGTTGATTAAGGTTGGTTATCATTGATGTCAACCCTTGAAGAAAGCCCCACAACACAAAGGTTTGGATAATGGACCCAAGATTGTTTGATGTAAAGATGAATCATTATTGTCTTTTCATGGTTGATAAGAAGTAAAGATGGATGAACTCCAAAGTGGTCCCCTTATGGTGAAAGCCCTCATGGGAAGACGCTTTGCGAAGTAAGAGAACCCATGCTTAATTATGGAATAATGAGATGAAGGACAATGAATTTTTTAGGTAAACTATTATATATGGATATTTATTTTCATTCCATTTTCGGTGGTATGTGGAACGTCACATAACTCCTCACAGTTAGAGAGTTATGTCCATGAGAAGTTGGAGACCCCGGGTTTGGGTAATGGACCCAGGTTTGTTTGATGGATAATGGTATGAGTTATGATATATTTTCAGATAATACTATTCTATATGGATAGTACATGTCATTCCATTTCTAGTGGTATTTGGAACGTCACATAACTCCTCATGGTTTGAGAGTTATGGCCTTACGAAGTTGGAGGACCCTCATATGTCATCTAGAAGCCCCAAAAGGTCAAAGTAGTCAAAGTGGTTTAAGATATGTTAAAAGGTAAATAATAAAGTGAAGTAATGTGTGTATTATAATTCAAAGTGAATACAAAATAAATTATTTCAATAGTAAATTTAATGGAGAAATTAGAAGTGGGTTAACCCTAAAATATGGAAAGTGGGGCCAAGTGACCTAGAAGATGTTTTTAAAGAAGCTACTTGGAGAGTATAAATAAGAGGCAAGGCTCTCTCATTTTAATAACACTTGAGCATATTGAATATCTATAGGTTTTTGAGGTAACCAAGGATATATAATCCAAATTTATGAGGGAAGGTGAAGCAAAGAATGATGAAATGCAAGGAAGGATAAATTCTTTTGATGGTGCTTTCTAAGGTATGTTATTTACAGGTCATATCACCATTTTCGCTATAATTTTTTTTATATAATGATTCAGACCATGAAATTGATATTCCATTGAGAAAACATATCCAAGTATCTGTGGTAAAAAATTCATCTTGTGGGTCATTTAGTTTTGGATTTACACTTCGTGGAAAATAGGGTTTGTGGCTAGTCCTAAAACTAGTCAAAAACAGGTGTTTCGGGTAAAAGCATCATAACTTCATCATAACATATCCAAATTAAATGAAACCAAATGTGTTGGTTAGGGTACAATATTTCATATTATATGTAACTTTTTAATATTAATTCAACAAATATTCCATGTGGGGCATGCTCTACAATGTCTCTCTCTAGAATAAGCCAGAATTCAGCAAGGTATGCCATTTTTTTCCATAACTCCTTTTCTGAGAGGTTCCAAGTAGTGAAACCTGGAGGAAGTGCATAAAACACACTGGAGAACATTGTGTATCAGTTTTAGATATTTATACTTTACAGGTATAAATTTATGATTACTTCAAGTTAGGGTTGTTGAATAATCCAAAATTAGGCATGTGAGACTAAATAAAAGTTTGATGAAAATGCTAGTCTCTTGTTGCTGGAGTTAAGGAAGGTTTGCAGGAATGTGATGATATACACCAGGTCTATTACAAAGCTACAAATTATATTTGGATGATGAAATAGATGAGGGATTTTGGTTGAGGTACATGGTTGAGACAAGTATTTGATGAGTTGGCACATACATGAGGTGCATAGTTGATGATGTTGGTGAGTCAAAGTTGATGAGTAGTTGAAACATGATTGGTACATACTTGGTACATGGTTGGATGCACTTATTTATGGTATAGGTTGATTACAGGTTATTTGGTATAGGTTGGTGCATGGTTGATGCACTTGTTTATGGTACAGGTTGATTACAGGTTGAGGTACAGGTTGAGGTACAGGTTGATGCATGGTTGATGCATGGTTCAGATTTATTGGTACAGGTTTACAGTGGTATATGCCACAGTGACATGTTGATAGTGGTTTCATCATTCTACTTCTACTTCAGGATGGTAGGATGGGGCAAGGACAGGTGGTTGTAGCCACCTTTCGGTTGTAGCTAGAGAACAAAGGGGGTTGTAGCCTCCTTCTGGTTGTAGCCAATGAATTGGGGAGTTGGAGCTTCCCTCGGGTTGTATCTTGAGAAACTAGGGGGTTGGAGCCTCCTTCCAATTGCAACTGGAAATCAAAGGAAGTTGGTTCTTCCAATGAATGTAATTCTTCAAGACATATAAGAAAAATAATTCCGTGGTTTTTTCCCAATTTGGGTTTCCACATAAAATATTGGTGTATTGTGTATGTGTATGTTTGTTCATTTGTTCATTGCTTATTTACTCTGCAGTTATTGGATGATAATTCTTCATTGATATAACACTTGGATTATATGGTTAAAAATGATTATTGCTCTATTATTGATTCACCCCCCCTCTCAGTAATCCAACAATTGGTATCAAAGCAAGTTCCTTCAGAAATCAGTTTAACCACTGAAAGGTAGATCATGGAGAGTACCAACTCATATAAAAATGGAATACCATAGTTTGATGGACATAAGTATGCTTTTTGGAGCATAAGGATTAAGACATATATACAGGCATAGGGATTTCAAGTTTGGCAATCAATTGTAGATGGATACACAACACCAACAGTTCCACCAACAAATGACAAAGCAGTAAAACTTCGTGATAATGATTCCAAAGAAAAAAATGCACTTTTGAATGGTCTCAGTGATATGGTATTCACCAAATTTGCACACTGTAAATCCGCTAAAGAGATTTGGGACAAGCGTTTCAAAATATTTATGAAGGAGATACAAAAGTCAAAGAAGCAAATCTTCAGACTTACAGAGGTCAGTTCGAACAACGAAAAATGAAAGAAGATGAAGATATCGCAACCTACTTCTTACAATCGATGAAATAGTGAATGCAATCATAGGATTGGGAGAAGAAATTGAAGAATATGTCATTGTTCAAAAGATACTAAGATCTCTTCCTATGAGATTCAAACCTAAGATATCAACACTGGAAGAAAGATTGGATTTGAACTCAAAAAGCATGGACGAGTTGCATGGAATCTTCACAACATATGAAATGAGAACTGAGCAGGAAAATCCAGATGTAAAAGAAGAAGCCTTCACGGCATCCAAAAGATCAAAGCAGAATAAAAAGGAACAAGAAGAATATAGCAACAACAGTGACACATCGAAAGATGATGAAGAAGTGGCCAACTTCATCAAAAGACTGAACAAGGGAACCATCGGTAGGTATACTGGTAAGATCCCTTTAATTTGTTTTAATTGTGATGGTATTGGTCATTTTGCTAACAAATGTTCTCATAAGAAAAAGAGAAATGATGAAGGTTACTCAAAAGGAAAACACACATATAAAGGCAAAAGAACTACAAAGAAAGTTTTCAAGAAAATCTTATACACCAAAGAAGACATCTCATCATTAGATGAAGATGAAGTTAGTGACAATGAGACAGGAAGAGTTATATTCATGGCAGTAAAAGAATCTAACAAAGAAGACTCTGAAGAAGAATATGAAAAAGACGAAGAAGAATGTGAATAATTCGAAGAAGAAATTGAAGAGGTAGAAGTTGACTATAGAGAAGAATTAATGTGTGCCATAGAAGTTATCAGAAGAGAAAAGAAGAAAAACAAGAAATTGCAGGCAGAACTAGACAAGAAAAAGGACACTCAAGAACTAGAAAAAATGATAACAAAATTCAAGGTTCAAATAGAAGAAGATAAAATAATTGAAGAAACACTCAAAGAACAACTAGAAGAAAAGGACAAGATCATTGGAAACTTGGAAGCAGAGGTTGTCACACTAAGAAAGGATATTCGAAAGAAAAATATGCAGAATAGCTCAAAAGTTATGAATGAAATTATCATCAGTAAAAAATCTCATCTTGACAAGTCTGGACTTGGATACAATAAGATAGAAAAGGGATCAAGCTCCAAAACAACAGAGCAAGAAACAAATCCAAAGAGCTATGCATAAACAATCAAAGAGGATAGGAAGATATACAAGGAAGATTACATGGACACTCCTCCACCAAGAAGATTTAGATTTCAGAATCAACAACATACATATATGCCTCAAGAAGAAGAAGGATTCATAAGAGCACCTACTTTCAGAATATCTTCAACTCCTAGGTATCAAACTATATTTTTTGGTTTATGTTATGCATGTAATAATTTTGGACATAAGTTGTGAATTGCAGAGCTAACAACAGGAACAGTAACAACTTTGAGAGTCATACACAGAGCGATTATTCAAGGAGACCTAGTGACACACAAAGAAGAAGTTATAATAGGTTTGACTCTTTGAGCACGGAAGTGGAATGTTACAAATGTAACAATTTTGGACACATGGCCAAGGATTGCAAAATGACAGTCCCTCCTAAAGAACCTCAACAGAATAACAAAAACCACAGACAAGAACCTCAGAAAATGACATGGATAAGAAAGCAATATTAGTATAACAATTAAGAATGCATAGTCTCTCTACAATATAAGCAGAAGAAACATGATTGGTATGTTGACAGTGGATGTTCAAAACACATGATAGGTGATAAAGACAAATTTATTACATTACGAAAATAAAAAAAATGGATCGGTCTCCTTTGGAAATGATAATTCATCCAAAATCATTGGAGAAGGCACAGTCCGAATTGGGAACAAGAATGAAAAGGAACAAAATGTTCTACTGGTAGAAGATATGAAACATAATATTCTAAGTGTGAGTCAAATGTGTGACCAAGGTCATAAACTTACTTTCGATTCAGAAAAGTGTGAGGTAAGAAAAGAAGGTTCAGGAAAATTGGTCAGTACAACTGCAAGAACTTCAAACAACATATATGTGTTAAGTGAAATTGGAAATGAAAATTGTTGTCTAGGAAAGGAAGATGAAAGTTGTCTATGGCATAGAATAATGGGTCACATGCATTTTGATGACCTTGTCAAAGTCAGCAAAAGACAAGCAGTCAGATAAATGCCCCAGATCACGAAACCAACCAACACTTTATGCAAGCATTGTCAACAAGGAAAGCAAACAAGGACCAGGTTCAAATCAAAGGAATATTCAACAACAAGAACACTGGAAATTGTGCACACTGATCTAGTTGGAACAACTACAACAAAGGGATTAAAAGGTGAAAAATACTTTATGTTATTAGTTGATGATTATACAAGAATGACTGCAGTTTGCTTTCTCAAGAATAAGTCATAAGCTTTTGAAAACTTCAAGATCTACAAGGAAATGGTTGAAAATGAGATGGATTCAAGAATCAAATGTTTGAGATATGATAAAGGAGGAGAGTTCACTTCAAAAAAATTTATGGACTACTGTAGCAGTCAATGGATAAAAAGGCAATTCTCTATTGCTAGGACACCTCAACAAAATGGAGTTGTTGAAAGAAAGAAAATAACAGTACAAGAAATGGCTCGAACAATGCTAATGGATTCCAAATTGACAAATATATTTTGGATACAGGTAGTGCATACAACAATTCACATTCAAAACAGAGTTTTACCAAGTATCCGTGGTAAAAATTTTAGCTTGTGGTTCATTGTATTTTTGGAGTTACACTCCATGGAAAATAGGGTTTGTGGCTAGTCTTGAAATTAGTCAAAAATAGGTGTTTTAGGTAAAAACGTCATAACTTATTCATACAAATCCAAATTTAGTAAAAAAAAATGTGTTGGTTAGGGTACAGTCTTTAGTACTCTGTGTAATAGTTTCAGATCTATTTAACAAATATTCCGTGCGGGGCACTCTCTACAAGGTCACTCTCTAAAATAAGCCAGAATTCAACAAGGTATGCCATTTTTGCTATAACTCCTTTTCTGAGAGGTTCCAAGTAGTGAAACCTAAAGGAAGTACATAAAATACAATGAAGAACATTGTATATCAGTTTCATACCTTTATACATTACAGGTACAAATTTATTATTACTTCAAGTTAGGGTTGTTGACTAATCCAAAACTAGGCATGTGAGACTAAAGAAAAGTTTGATGAAAATGATAGTCTCTTGTTGTTGAAGTTAAGGAAGGTTTGTAGGAATGTGATCATATACACCAGTTCTATTACAGAGCTACAAATCAGATTTGGATGATGAAATAAATGAGGGCTTTTGGTTGAGGTGCATTTTGAGTACATGGTTGAGACAAGTAGTTGATGAGTTGGCACATACATGAGGTGTATAGTTGATGATGTTGGTGAGTCATAGTTGATGAGTAGTTGACACATGATTGGTACATAATTGGTACATGGTTGGATGCACTTGTTTATGGTACAACTTGATTATAGGTTATTTGGTATAGGTTGGTGCATGGTTGATGCACTTGTTTATGGTATGGGTCGATTATAGGTTGAGGTACAGGTTGATGCATGGTTCAGATTTATTGGTACAGGTTTACAATGGTATATCTCATAGTGACAGGTTGACAGTGGTTCCATCATTCTACTTCTACTTCAGGGTGGTAGGATGGGGCAAGGACATGTGGTTGTAGCTGAAGAACATAGGGGGTTGTAGCCTCCTTCTGGTTGTAGCCAGAAAATTGGGGAGTTGGAGCTTCCCTCGGGTTGTAGCTTGAGAAACTAGGGGGTTGGAGCCTCCTTCCAGTTGCAACTGGAAAACAAAGGATGTTGGTGCTTCCAATGAATGTAATTTTTCAAGACATAAGAAAAAGAATTCCATGGTTTTCTCCCGATTTGGGTTTCCATATAAAACACTGGTGTATTGTGTATGTGTATGTTTGTTAATTTGTTCATTTCTTATTTACTCTGTAGTTGTTGGATGATAATTCTTCATTGATACAACACTTGGATTATATGGTTAAAAAGGATTATTTCTCTATTACTGATTCACCCCCCCTCTCAGTAATCCAACAAAGAAGTCTTCATAATACATCACAACATACATTCAGAGTTCTAAAATAGTGAACTCGTGAAGTAGGGTGGATCAACGGTCTACATCTACTCAACATCCAACAAATGAAATTCGCGGTGGAACTTCTATCATCGAAGCTTCAGAACTTTGGGACTTCAGAGCTTCAGGTGTCGAAAGCCTTCATGTTTACTTTCATCCAATCTCGTGACTTTCAAACTTCTGACTCCTCTATCCTCCAGGCCCACAACACAGCTATCACCAACCACGGTGGTGACACATGGTGCACTTAGGAAGGTCCACGTCACCCTAGGCGACGTCATCCGGACCCACTACATCAACCATTTCCTTCGGTACCCATTGACACATGGCACACATCCCATGTGTCCACGTCCATCCAAGTGCATTAGTATGAACCACTACTTCAACTCTTTGGGACTTCATAATTTTGGTTTTTTTGAGTTTGTGTATCAGCATATCCCACTTCTCTCGATAGCCAAACTTCGAATTTACGATCTTCCGCGAGATCTAACGTCAGGATTATTCTTAGATCTATAGCGTAGATCCCTTCTGAAATCTCAGAGTTTCGGGTTTCAGAGGTTTGTGCCTCAGCGCACCCAGCTTCTCCCGATTACTGAACTTTGAATTTACGATTTGCTCTTTTTCTTGGTCCAACGGTCAATCTCTTTCGTCTGATCTACAGTGTAGATATTCCTCGAGACTGCGGAGTTTCAGGTTTTGGCCTTCCACTTACCTTTGTATCTGTTTCCCAAATGTTGTGAAGTTCGAAGGCTCCTAGGATAACTCTCTTGTACCTTCTCCAGATCTTATGGTCGAAAAATGTTTCCTTTCCTTCCGACGGATCTTACGACCCATATACCTCTATGGCCCAATACCACTTTTGTTGTGGTTTTACAACACCACTACTTCTCCTGAGCTTCTTAACATAGCCAAGGTAACTTCTTGGCACTCAGGGAGATTCTAAGGTCCGAAATCAGTCCTCTAGACATAATTTCCTATTTAAACCTTGGTCCAAAGACTACTTATCCAGCCCATCTCGGCTCAGTGCGAAAAACTTGCTCTGAACTTGAATTTTGTCCATTTCGACAACAATTCTTTTCCAAAACTCTTGCTTCGATTTACACCAACATGGCCCATCTAGGCTCAGTGTTGAAACGATGGCTCTAATACCATATTGTAACATCCCCAACCAACAATAGGCTGGGCAATGCTACCAACACAACGTTAACTTATCCTTTAAAGCTTCGATACCAATTTGAAACGTCCCTGGCCATCAACCCCACTGTCGGGCAACGCTACTACGTTGAATAAAACTTATATAGTATGCATTTAAATGAAGTTAAATGAATTAAACATAGGATTACTGATAACATACATAATTAACAAAATTAACCGTAATTCATTCATTCAACGAAATACATGATAATATTACAAGAATCACAGATATGCATTTTAATTGAAACTAAACTCATAATGATACTTATCTTTGAAATGGTAGCAACTCCACCAACTACGTGCAGACCTTCCACAAACCTCGCAGCCTTATACAACGTTGCTCATCACACTCAGCAGTGGGTCACCCCCGAGCTGGGACCAAGCTCCACCCAAGGCAAGGGAATCCTAGACTAGGTTGAGGTTACAGGAAAACTGTACAAAGCAACCAGAAGGATTCTCTCCAGGAGCCTTCTTACACCCACTAGTCATAAACTCTCATTCCCCACATGCATGTTCCACCCAGGAATATACACCTTCACAATCACAGTCCATCGATGTTTCACCTCCCTCTCTGGGTCTCAACAACAGGCCGGATCAGGAATTCTTAGAGCTCCGTGGCTGGTGCTGGACTCTCTCTGGGAGAAAACCACTTCCCAACATACTCTCTTACCTGGAGAGAGTTTCTCACAGGCCTAAAAACCTGCCTCTTCAACCACAACCACATCCCTTTCCTGGAGAGAGTGTTGCACACAGGCCTAACAACCTGCTTCTTCAGCTCCCTTCCAACACAAGGAGGACAACAACAAGCTCAGCAAGGAACAGACGACGACGAACAACCACACTCATCCAAGGAACTCCAAGGCCACAACAATCAACATCTATGATACACATGGCACTGACAAAGATGGGATGCTCGGGCTTCACATAAGACATGGGTCGACTTCATGGATTTGATTCTCAGAGGTGCGTGGCTATGTAGAGGTCCAACACAGAGACCGAACAGGTACTTGGGAAAGGATTCCAATGAACTCAGAAAGAGTATCGTGGAATGGGTGTGCGGGTATGAAATTTCAGACACAGACCCCAAAACAATTCAAACAATAGATGGAAGAATCGGGAACAAACCCCCATCACGACTCAATTCTTGAGTTAAATTTCATGTGCCTGGGCTGACGCATGTCACCCATGAAGCTGCATGCACTCCATCAAGTAAGTGTTCCCTTTTCCAGGAACTTAGGATAAAAGTATACCATTCACACCACTTTGGAATAATAATAAATTATTATTCCCAAGGACTGAAGCCCCTCTTTCCAACCTTCCATCCCCCTTTCCCTTACCCACCTTGTGGAATCTTAGTCCCCCATCACTCTTTCTTCGTGGTCAGTCTGCATGTAGCGATGTTTAATCTTTATTAATGTTCTGCATAATTACATATACAAAAACAGGCTCCTGGCCTATAACACTTAGGCTCTCCAACCTAATAAACACATAAGCTCACCAACTTATCAATACCTGGCTCACTATCCTAAAAAACATGATTACAATTCATAATATAACTGGGGCACTATTGGGGAATATTACAGTGGCCGCCGAAAGATTTGCAAAAAACTATCCATCATCTCGTTCCTCTGTTGCGTGAGGGATTCCTTGAGAAACATTTTGAAAGGATCTCATGTACCTTCATCTTTATTTTCTCCCTCCATGAGAGGTCGCTTGGCTGTGTGAGAGATTTTGTCCTCAAGGGAAACAAGCTCGAGACCCAATTCTTTGTACCATGACCTCATCGGAGACATGCATTAAGAACGACAGGGAACAAACTGATCTGAATTTTATGAGAAGAACAAAATGAATACACATTATTAAAATATGCTTAACACAGAATAACAGAGATACAATAAAACTAGTTTCTATTCAATAAGAAAATAAGCCGAAACTGTAAAATGCAGCGGAAAATAATCTTGTTGCAATGATGGTGGCTTGCCTCTGAAAAGAGATGCGACTACTGCACTCTAAGTTTTAAACTTGTGAAGAAAAGAAATGCATATAGATTCTTAAGAAAAACATAAATTAATCAATGGCTCAAACACATAGTACACAAAGATTTACATCGGAAACCCTTAACCGGGAGAAGACCATCCTTTCTTGGTGTCGTACCTTTCAACTCTTTATTGTATTAATTTCACCTTTCATGTTAGGAACCAAATATCAATATAGCATAGAAAAACCTCAGACTAAGTACTCAATGCCTTGAAAAAGAGAGAAATTCAGATAATAAGCATCTTCGAGGGGGCAACCTCCTTATGCCCACATAAATGTTCAATTACCAGATGATTCAAAATGAAAATGTCTCCTTTGTATATATAGGAGACTAGGAGTTATAATTACAACTGATGGCCTAAAGCCGGCATAAATAAAATAACATTACTAATATAATATGCCCCAATTAAGGGGTAATGAGCCACTATTTAGGGATTAACATGCCCCTCCCCTTGAGACAAGTGTTTTCCACAACACTTGAGTAACTCTGGATGCTTTTGTATAAAAGACTCATCTTCCCAAGTGGAATCTTCAGCCGGTAGTTTCCTCCATTTAATGAGATACTCTGAAATGGATCTATTCCTTAGCTGGAGAATTCTTGTTTTAGTGATGGCTTCAGGCTCCAATATGATTTTTCCTTCCTTGTCAAGTTTTGGCAATACAGTTTGAACTGGGATCTTGTCACCTATAACCTTCTTTAAGCATGAAACATGGAAAACTAGGTGTACTCGTGAAGATGCAGACAACTCCAATTTGTATTCCATAGTACCAATCTTTTGCAACACCTTATAAGGGCCATAGTCCTTTGGTGATAATTTATTATCCTTCTTGGCTTGCTTGAGGGACATCTGTTTGTATGGTTGTAATGTTAAAAACACCCAATCCCCTACTTCAAAACTTCTTTCACTACGATGTTGATCTACTTGTTGTTCATACGATTCTGTGCCATGGTCAGGTTGTCCTTAAATATTTGGAAGACTTGTTGTTGATGCTCGATGTGATCTTCCACTACTTGAACCTTAGATTTTTATTTTAGAGAAGAAGTGATGGAAGGAGGGTGGTATCCATAGAGTTCCATAAATGGTGTCATTTTTGTTGCAATATGAAAGGAAGTGTTATACCACCATTCTGCCAAGGGTAACCATTTGAACCATTGTGTTTGTTTATCAGAGACAAAGCAACGAAGGTATCCTTCCAGACATTTGTTCACTATCTCGGTTTGTCCATCAGATTGAGGATGATAGGATGAGCTATGAGCCAATTGAGTACCCAAACAAGAAAATAATTCTGTCCAAAAATGTCCAGTGAAGATGGGATCTCTGTCACTTACAATAATCTTTGGGCTGCCATGTAGCTTTTGAACTGTCTCTATGAATGCAGTGGCAACTGTACTAGCTTTGGAGGGATGAGAGAGTGCACAAAAGTGTGCATACTTGGTCAGTCTATCAACAATCACCATGATGACACTCTTTCCTTCAGACTTCGGTAACCCTGTGATGAAATCCATGGAAACCTCCTCCTAGCATTGACTTGGGATGGCTAATGGTTGTAAAATTCCTAGGGTCTTAATTGTTTCCACCTTATTTTTTTGGCAAACCAAACATTCTGCCACAAACCTTTGAACATCATTTTTAAGGCCATCCCAAAAAAACTCCTTCTTGACCCTATGGTAGGTTTTTTAAAATCCTGAGTTCCCTCCTACTGGAGAGGTGTGCAATTCCAATAGTACCTTTTGTTTGAGTTGGGATTTCTTACATAAATATAAGTGATCTTTGTACCATAGTGAATCAATTTTCCATGTAAATGTATCTGATGTACTGGAATCCTGCTGCAACCTTTGAATGAGAGTCCACACTTTTTCATCATTCTTCCATTCATCCCTTGCTTCTATTATCCAGTCGTGTTGGATGATCGAGATAGCACAGAGAAAGGCCTCAACATATTCATCCTTCCTTGAGAGTGCATCTGCCACAACATTTTTCTTCCCTTTTTTATAGACGATTTCAAAATCATAACCCAATATCTTGGTTAACCATTTTTGTTGTTCTTCTAAAGATAGTCTTTGTTCCAAGAAGTATTTAAGACTATCATGATCTGTTTTGACCTTGAAGTTCCTAACTATTAGGTAAGGATGCCATTTCTTCAATGCATGTAGTATTGCCATTATTTCCTTCTCATAAATGGGTTTGTGTAAGTCCTTTCCCTTGAGTGGTTGAATTTCAAAAGCTAGGGGCCTTCCTTCTTGCATTAGGACAGCACCAATTCCATTTCCCGAGGCATCACATTCCACAATAACAGAGTGGGTGAAGCTTCTGATGGGGCCTTGTAAGGAGTTGTTTTTACAAGTGCAAACAAACTTTGTCTCCCACCTGAAACTTATGTGGCACCCGATGTTCATCATGGTGTTGCATGTACTTGGCCCAAAAGAAAATTACAAAATTTGAGAGGAGAAACATCACACAATACCTCGTCTTTGAAGGGCTTGATTTCTTATGACAGGCGACATTATTGGATGACGCGGAGATTGCTTCCTTGGCGGAGCCATCCAATGGTGTAGAGTTGTGGGTGCAGTGTTGTCGGTAGTGCTAGCCGCTTAATGACCTCTGCTGTATGAGGTTATTCTAGCATTTTCTATCAACGATGAAGTGTAGAGGGGTACCTTTTACCCAAATATGTGAATGAAAAAGGCACTTTCCTTCCTCTGGCTCATCTAGTTCACCGGGCTGGAGCTTGGTGGTAGCAATTGTAGCACTGGATTATTGTTAATGATCTGTCTCCCCCTTTCTAATTCTAACTCAAAGTCAGAACCTGCATCTGATTCAAAGTCTTTCACCTTATCCACCAGCGACTGCTTTGAGCGACAATCAATAGTGTTATGCCAGGATCTCTTATGGAAGTCGCACAACTTCTTGATATATTTATTTTTCTTTTCGGTGTCCTTCTTTTCTTGTGTCTTGGACTGGTTGTCTTGAGGTTGTCCATATTTTCTCTGTCCTTTTTTTTGTGGGTTGGGGCCACCCTTTCCTTTCTTTTTATATGAGGGGTTCCTGTTAGCGCTCTGTAATTCGCCTAAGGCTGCGGAGGCAATCACAGAGGTAACCTCGAACCACTTGGAGTCTTGGATCTAGCCCTCCAAGACTCAGAGAGAGATCTCTCTTTTCGATTTAACTTGGTTTGTATGGGATGGATTTTAGGCTAGCTATGAAAGTATGGGGTTTTTTATTTTTAACGGTTAGTTTGGGATAGTAAGGAGGGCCATTGGGCAAATGGGGTCTGCGCTTAAATATGTGATTCACTCTCAGATCTGGACAAAGTTCTTACACAGGGCAAGGTAGTGGAAGTGTTGGATCAAATTGAGTTTTAATGGTGTCGATTTGAGGAAGAACTAGGGGAGGAAGAAGCCAATCAAAGGAGCAACTAAGAATTCCTAAACTGGGCTTCAGAAGAAAACATAAATATTATCACAAGATCAGATGCAGAGTGTTTGCTAATAAATTCTGCTCTATTACTATCTTCTGACAATGAGAAATTAAAAACAAGCAAAATGATAACAGGAAAACACTTAACAAAGAAGGGAAACGCCACCAACACCTCCACACAAGAATCCTGTAAAAATCATGCCCAATTACTAATCAATCATCTAAAGATTACAGAAAGAGTTCTCTGGCCAAACACAACCCACGCTCCAGCAAAGAAAATTACACCCTCACAGGTCGAACCTCCTCACCTACTCAGCCCGAACCCTCTTTTTGTCTTTTACATGTGTATATATAAGAACAATATCTCAGTCCTCCCAGACTCGAGCCCATAACTCTTCTTTCTAAAAATAGAAAAGAAGTTACAATCCCCTTGACACATGTCACAGATGATCCCCCAGAAACAAAATCAAATAAAGATGTAAATAACAACTAATTTGAGAAAGCTCAATAGGTCTCTCGAATTCTGGAACTGCCTCTTTTGTTTTGGCGGAATTTGGGTCTTGACTGCCAGCTGCATTCGAAATGATATGCCTCAAAACCGGATACTCTGCCACCTCTGTCTAACTGCTGCCTCGGATTCTAGAGATGATCTTTTTCTTGTCGGCTGCTCAACTGTAATTTGAATTCCATGAAGGAAAATGCCACTTGTGCTCTGCTAATATCCAACCCCAAGAATCAGCTCTCTCTTTCCCAATTAATGCGTCGAAATGCCAGATTTGTGGATTCAGCTCCTGAAAAGTCGAGATGCTCTACCCTGTGGCTTGGCGTTAGAACACTGGATGAATTGCCACTTGGATAACTTTTGAACATTTGGCATCATTTAGCAAGTTCTCGTGGCTTACTTATGGTGATATTGGGCACGCATTTTGATATCCTTCGTTTGAAAACTGCAGTGCATATCCTTCAACCATATGAGGAATCAAAATTAATTTGTTTCCTGTGATAAATCATATCTGAGATGGAAACCTTTCGCCGCATTAGAAAATTTTATAGCCAAAGCCTTCATCTCTGTTACATGCTTAGCTAGATGCTCTATTTTTTGTATCGCAGATAGCAGTCTATACTTTGCATAGGTTGGAAATTTAAGTGCATTGGTCAAAATGATATCCATGGTAGCCATTTCTAGCTGTGCACCATTAACCATGCATCCTATTTCTCCATCCACTCCAATAATGCCAACCAGCCAATCCAGTGAAACTACATGACAATGCCTCATCATTTTTGTTGCCTCCAGTATTAACCAATGAGCTGCTTCTAACTGCAAATTTATGAATGCCAGTGACATTGATAGACTATTTGGTGTTGACATTATAACCTTGGGAGAAGATGACAGATGCTTTAGCTTCACAACACCTGTCAATGCCAGGAAGAGTTCTCCAAGTAAAGTCGCTTTTCTCCTTTCAACAAATTTTCTAAGAAGGACTTGTTCAAATCTGGTATTTCAGCAAGGTCTGAGCACTGCTCATTGCCCTTAAAAACATGCAGGTCTGTGTCATTTTGAAGGAATTGCGACTTAGGCTCCAGAAAATCACCATTGTCAATAACACCATCATCTTCATCATCATCAGTTATATCCATGTGCTCATCTAAGTTAGTGTGTTCCTCTTCATTATTCTCTTCTTCTGTTTCACTATCCTGCTCTTGCCCAAATTCAATTTCCATCTCTTTTGCTATACCTTAATCTGTTAGGAGTTTTGTATCTGTATCATGTTTAGATGTGGTATTGTTTCTTTAATGACAAGCAACATCTCTTTCATCAGTAACTGCCTCATCCAAGATATCACCTACAAGAAACTTGTTAATGCACAAGTTAATGAAATACACAAAACCTTCAAGAGAGGGCTCCCATTTAACGAGAAGATTGTGTTTCCATTTCAATGATCCTATTTTGTTGTTGCGGCATTGCTGATCAAGATTCTCTAAGGCAGACACTAACCCCCATATGATGCTTTTTATAGCACCTGTCAATGAAATAACTCCAACCCATGATCCACAATAAGGCTTACATGCATCTAAAACCTGTGTCACATAGCTCATCCCTTCACAATTTCTTGTTAAGGTGCTAATTGACTGATTTGAACAAGTATCTGTCTCAAAGATGCTTTGTTTCAAATAACCAACTATATTTCTCACTATAGTTCAAGTCAGCTTCAACAACTACTAATTTTCCATCAACGGTCTCTGCAATAGGATTTATCTCAAGAAGTGTACATTCTGTTTCATAGAATAGACCATACATCTGTTTACTTGATTTATTGATGTGTCTCTATCAGCAAACCTGGGGGCTAGACCTTCTACAACTTTTGCAGCATCTTCATCTGTTATTCCTCTGCTTCATCAATTTTGGCAATATGAACACCCCCATCAAACCATTTCTAAATGTTCCCAATCCTCGACCACCAGTGAGTACTTGACTTTTCACAATAGGCACCATAGTTGTCAATAAAGGAATGGGAGTTGATGGCATGGCCATGGTATTTTGAATAGATGGAGGAAGTTCAGGGGATAGAAGAATATTCTCATCTCTCCTTGTCAGATTGACATTTGGTGCAATGTCATTTTCTTTAGAAATAGGCACTGATATTCCTGGATCAAAGACTACACCTCGAAGGACTGTATCAGGGTCTCCCACTCTAACCATCAGCAAGTAGCCAGCATCAAATGAACCATCCAACACACCATGAATTGATTGGCCTAGAAAAGTATTGTCAGGAAATGAAGGCATTGATGAATCTATTTTCTTACGTCTTGGTTTCTTTTTCCCATCCAACCATTGTGGTACATGAGCCTTCTCGCCTGGATATAAAAGGTGTTGTTTATGAGGGCGCCATGAGATTGTGAAACAACAACGATTTGATCTGTGTAAGGACCACAAATAGCCTTGACTGTCTGCACATGGGGACTTAGCGATTCATGAGCTTTAACCAGATGTGGCCTGATGGTATCCCTTTACACCTCATAACCCTCTATGCATGCGTGCTTCCCTGTGTTTGACACATTGAATCTGGTTCAAACATCTGGCATAGGGTTTAACAGCTGCGTTTTATATATTTTTTGACTTTCTGTGGGAAATATCCCACATTCACATGGTAAACTGAACTTTGGGTGATTATATGAGCCAACAGTTACGTAGTCTTTCGATGAAGTGAGCCCGAGGCTGAGCTTTGGAGTTTGGCGTTAGTGCTGGCGCTGGCGCTGATTTGTGTGTTTGTTGTTGGTTTATGAAATGGTGCTTGTCCTCGATGTTGAGTATTTGGAGGTTGGCCCTAGGCCAATGTAATTTTTGGAAAAATATTTGTCAAAATATTTATATTTTGATAAACAAGACAAAAACTCTACATAAAGGCCGAAGGGCCAATTTTGGCTAAAAAGACCAAATTTTGGCGAACAAACCAAATTTGTATTTGCCCACAAGAATTAAATTTTTCCATTTCAAACCAATTCACAATTTTTTGCTAAAAATGCACCGGAACTCGCTTTGAAGCTCGCGCGCAGGTACTCATTTTATGCTTGGTCAGTGTCGAGCGCTTTCTTCCACCTTTGCCATGCATCATGAGCAAACACATAATGCCTGAAAGAGATAGATATTATTCAGAATACTAATTCCCCTATTATATAGGGTTCTAACATAGGCTCCACCTGGGGAAGATAGCTCCGAAGGAGATGTCTAGAACCGTTGAACTCTGGGAACTGAAACCAAAACTCTCTGTAAACTAAACTTTGGATCACACTTGAACTAAAAAACTGAAAAGCAATCTGAAACTGAAAATAGAAAAATGCTCAGAGTACTGAACTTATTTGCACCCATCTACCTACCCTAATCTACCTCATAAATTTGTTGAATCAGGTAACACAGAAATGCCAATGGAGCCAGTCAAGTAGCTGCAAAGACAAATGGACCACTCGATTGCTTGTCAGTGAAATCCTAAGTATACCTTGATCAAGTGTCCTCATAATATGAAATGGTAGTTGTTGAGATTTTTGGTCCTTATAGAGAAAACATGTTTGAAAACTCAAGCTAACATGAACCTCCATGTAATCTGCTATAGGATCAATTAAAGCATGATGCATGATATTCGTTCCTAGATCTTCTATGACTAGTAGATTAGTTTCATCCTCAAAATCAAACCATGCATCTACAACTTCAACCTTATACTTGAAAACATAATCATTATCAATTTGCAAATCGACAGGTAGTACGATTTCCTCTTGCTTTGGAGAAGGAAGATTTTCCAAGAATTCTTTGAGATCTAGGAAATTGTAGGACTGAATTTGAGAATCCAAAAGTTCAATATCATTTTCGAACTTTTCAACAACTAGCTCAAGAAAACAATATTTACTTTTAGGAGAAAATTTGATCGATTCCAAAATACGAAACATAGTTGTTAAAAAGTCTTCAGCAAGGTGAAATTCTGCTGACTTACCCTTGAATTCTTCTATGGCTTCACAAGATATAGGATTTGCCACATACCTTGTCATCTTGAAACATCATCAGGGCTTTGAAATCTGGATTCTTCAGCAGTAGAGTCACTTGTGAACTTTGAAGATCGAGATCTTGAACCATGGAGTCGCCAGGTGAATGGTACAACCTTCCTGTGTTTGGCTTCTGTTCACCATCAGAAGTCAAATCTAAACTTGAAGTGCACCTCTGGAGAAGTCCCCAGCAAAGTCGCCAAAAATGTTAGCACTCTGTAATTTGTCTAAGGCTGCGGAGGCAATCACAGAGGTAACCTCGAACCACTTGGAGTCTTGGATCTAGCCCTCCAAGACTCAGAGAGGGATCTCTCTTTTCGATTTAACTTGGTTTGTATGGGATGGATTTTAGGCTAGCTATGAAAGTATGGGGTTTTTTATTTTTAACGGTTAGTTTGGGATAGCAAGGAGGGCCATTGGGCAAATGGGGTCTGCACTTAAATATGTGATTCACTCTCAGATCTGGACAAAGTTCTTACACAGGGCAAGGTAGTGGAAGTGTTGGATCGAATTGAGTTTTAATGGTGTCGATTTGAGGAAGAACTAGGGGAGGAAGAAGCCAATCAAAGGAGCAGCTAAGAATTCCTAAACTGGGCTTCATAAGAAAACATAAAGATTATCACAAGATTAGATGCAGAGTATTTGCTAATAAATTCTGCTCTGTTACTATCTTCTGACAATGAGAAATTGAAAACAAGCAAAATGATAATAGGAAAACACTTAACAAAGAAGGGAAACGCCACCAACACCTCCACACAAGAATCCTTTGAACATCATGCCCAATTACTGATCAATCAGCTAAGGATTACAGAAAGAGTTCTCTGGCCAAACATAGCCCACGCTCCAGCAAAGAAAATTACACCCTCACAGGTCGAACCTCCTCACCTACTCAGCCCGAACCCTCTTTTTGTCTTTTACATGTGTATATATAAGAACAATATCTCAGTCCTCCCAGACTCTAGCCCATAACTCTTCTTTCTAAAAATAGAAAAGCAGTTACAATCCCCTTGACACATGTCACAGATGGTCCCCCAGAAACAAAATCAAATAAAGATGTAAATAACAACTAATTTGAGAAAGTTCGATAGGTCTCTCGAATTCTGGAACTGCCTCTTTTGTTTTGGCGGAATTTGGGTCTTGACTGCCAGCTGCATTCAAAATGATATGCCTCAAAACCGGATACTCTGCCACCTCTGTCTAACTGTTGCCTCGGATTCTGGAGATGATCTTTTTCTTGTTGGCTGATCAACTGTAATTCGAATGCCATGAAGGAAAATGCCACTTGTGCTCTGCTAATATCCAGCCCCAAGAATCAGCTCTCTCTTTCCCAATTAATGCGTCGAAATGCCAGATTTGTGGATTCAGCTCCTGAAAAGTCGGGATGCTCTACCCTGTGGCTTGGCATTAGAACACTGGATGAATTTGCACTTGGAGAACTTTTGAACATTTGGCATCGTTTAGCAAGTTCTCGTGTCTTACTTATGGTGATATTGGGCGCTCATTTTGATATCCTTCGTTTGAAAACTGCAGTGCATATCCTTCAACCATATGAGGAATCAAAATTAATTTTTTTCCTGTGATAAATCATATTTGAGATGGAAACCTTTCGACGCATTAGAAAATTTGATAGCCAAATCCTTCATCTCTGTTACATGCTTAGCTAGATGCCCTATTTTTTGTATCGCAGATAGAAGTCTATACTTTGCATAGGTTGGAAATTTAAGTGCATTGGTCAAAATGATATCCATGGTAGCCATTTCCAGCCGTGCACCATTAACCATGCATCCTATTTCTCCATCCACTCCAATAATTCCAACCAGCCAATCCATTGAAACTACACGACAATGCCTCATCATTTTTGTTGCCTCCAGTATTAACCAATGAGCTGCTTCTAACTGCAAATTTATGAATGCCAGTGACATTGATAGACTATTTGGTGTTGACATTATAACCTTGGGAGAAGATGACAGATGCTTTAGCTTCACAACACTTGTCAATGCCAGGAAGAGTTCTCCAAGTAAAGTCGCTTGATCTGGCTTTTCTCCTTTCAACGACTTTTCTAAGAAGGACTTGTTCAAATCTGGTATTTCAGCAAGGTCTGAGCACTGCTCATTGCCCTTAAAAACATGCAGGTCTGTGTCATTTTGAAGGAATTGCGACTTAGGCTCCAGAAAATCACCATTGTCAATAACACCATCATCTTCGTCATCATCAGTTATATCCATGTGCTCATCTAAATTAGTGTGTTCCTCTTCATTCTTCTCTTCTTCTATTTCACTATCCTGCTCTTGCCCAAATTCAATTTCCATCTCTTTTGCTATACCATAATCTGTTAGGAGTTTTGTATCTGTATCTTCTTTAGATGTGGTATTGTTTCTTTAATGACAAGCAACATCTCTTTCAACAGTAACTGCCTCATCCAAGATATCACCTACAAGAAACTTTTTAATGCACAAGTTAATGAAATACACAAAACCTTCAAGAGAGGGCTCCCATTTAACGAGAAGATCGTGTTTCCATTTCAATGATCCTATTTTGTCATTGCGGCATTGTTGATCAAGATTCTCTAAGGCAGACACTAACCCCCATATGATTCTTTTTATAGCACCTGTCAATGCAATAACTCCAACCCATGATCCACAATAAGGCTTACATGCATCTAAAACCTGTGTCACATAGCTCATCCCTTCACAATTACTTGTTAAGGTGCTAATTGACTGATTTGAACAAGTATCTGTCTCAAAGATGCTTTGTTTCAAATAACCAACTATATTTCTCACTATAGTTCAGGTCAGCTTCAACAACTACTAATTTTCCATCAACGGTCTCTGCAATAGGATTTATATCAAGAAGTGTACATTCTGTTTCATAGAATAGACCATACATCTGTTTACTTGATTTATTGATGTGTCTCTATTAGCAAACCTGGGGCCAGACCTTCTACAAATTTTGCAGCATCTTCATCTGTTATTCCTCTGCTTCATCAATTTTGGCAATATGAACACCCCCACCAAACCATTTTTAAATGTTCCCAATCCTCGACCACCAGCAAGTACTTGACTTTTCACAACAGGCACCATAGTTGGCAATAAATAAATGGGAGTTGATGGCATGGCCATGGTATTTTGAATAGATGGAGGAAGTTCAGGGGATAGAAGAATGTTCTCATCTCTCCTTGTCAGATTGACATTTGGTGCAATGTCATTTTCTTTAGAAATAGGCACTGACATTCCTGGATCAAAGACTACACCTCAAAGGACTGTATCAGGGTCTCCCACTCTAACCATCGGCAAGTAGCCAGCATCAAATGAACCATCCAACACACCATGAATTGATTGGCCTAGAAAAGTATTGTCAGGAAATGAAGGCATTGATGAATCTATTTTCTTACGTCTTGGTTTCTTTTTCCCATCCAACCATTGTGGTACATGAGCCTTCTCGCCTGGATATAAAAGGTGTTGTTTATGAGGGCGCCATGAGATTGTGAAACAGAAACGATTTGATCTGTGTAAGGACCGCAAATAGCCTTGACTGTCTGCACATGGGGACTTAGCGATTCCTGAGCTTTAACCAGATGTGGCCTGATGGTATCCCTTTACACCTCATAACCCTCTATGCATGCATGCTTCCCTGTGTTTGACACCTTGAATCTGGTTCAAACATCTGGCATAGGGTTTAACAGTTGCGTTTTATATATTTTTTGACTTTCATTGGGCAATATCCCACATTCACATGGTAAACTGAACTTTGGGTGATTATATGAGCCAACAGTTATGTAATCTTTCGATGAAGTGAGCCCGAGGCTAAGCTTTGGAGTTTGGCGTTAGTGCTGGCACTGGCGCTGGTTTGTTTGTTTGCTATTGGTTTATGAAATGGTGCTTGTCCTCGATGTTGAGTATTCAAAGGTTGGCCCTAGGCCAATGTAATTTTTGGAAAAATATTTGTCAAAATATTTATATTTTGATAAACAAGATAAAAACTCTGCATAAAGGCCGAGGGGCCAATTTTGGCTAAAAAGACCAAATTTTGGCGAACAAACCAAATTTGTATTTGCCCACAAGAATTAAATTTTACCATTTCAAACCAATTCACAATTTTTTGCTAAAAATGCACCGGAACTCGCTTTGAAGCTCGCGCGTAGGTACTCATTTTATGCTTGGTCAGTGTCAAGCACTTTCTTCCGCCTTCACCATGCGTCATGAGAAAACACATAATGCCTGAAAGAGATAGATATTATTCAGAATACTGATTCCCCTATTATATAGGGTTCTAACATAGGCTCCACTTGGGGAAGATAGCTCCGAAGGAGATGTCTAGAATCGTTGAACTCTGGAAACTGAAACCAAAACTCTCTGCAAACTAAACTTTGGATCACACTTGAACTAAAAAACTGAAAAGCAATCTGAAACTGAAACTAGAAAAATGCAAAGAGTACTGAACTTATTTGCACCCATCTACCTACCCTAATCTACCTCATAATTTTGTTGAATCAGGTAACACAGAAATGCCAATGGAGCCAGTCAAGTAGTTGCAAAGACAAATGGACCACTCGATTGCTTGTCAGTGAAATCCTAAGTATACCTTGATCAAGTGTCCTCATAATATGAAATGGCAGCTATTGAGACTTTTGGTCCTTATAGAGAAAACATGTTTGAAAACTCAAGCTAACATGAACCTCCATGTAATCTGCTATAGGATCAATTAAAGCATGATGCATGATATTCGTTCCTAGATATTCTATGACTAGTAGATTAGTTTCATCCTCAAAATCAAACCATGCATCTACAACTTCAGCCTTATACTTGAAAACATAATCATCATCAATCTGCAAATCGACAGGTAGTACGATTTCCTCTTGCTTTGGAGAAGGAAGATTTTCCAAGAATTCTTTGAGATCTAGGAAATTGTAGGACTGAATTTGAGAATCCAAAAGTTCAATATCATTTTTGAACTTTTCAACAACTAGCTCAAGAAAACAAATTTTACTTTTAGGAGAAAATTTGCTCGATTCCAAAATACGAAACACAGTTGTTAAAATGTCTTCATCAAGGTGAAATTCTGCTAACTTGCCCCTAAATTCTTCTATGGCTTCACAAGATATAGGATTTGCCACATACCCTGTCATCTTGAAACATCATCAGGGCTTTGAAATCTGGATTCTTCAGCAGTAGAGTCGCTTGTGAACTTTGAAGCTCGAGATCTTGAACCATGGAGTCGCCAAGTTAATGGTACAACCTTCCTGTGTTTGGCTTCTGTTCACCATCAGAAGTCAAATCTGAACTTGAAGTGCACCTCTGGAGAAGTCCCCAGCGGAGCCGCCAAAAATTTTAGCGCTCTGTAATTCGCCTAAGGCTGCGAAGGCAATCACAGAGGTAACCTCGAACCACTTGGAGTCTTGGATCTAACCCTCCAAGACTCACAGAGGGATCTCTCTTTTTGATATAACTTGGTTTGTATGGGATGGATTTTAGGCTAGCTATGAAAGTATGGGGTTTTTTATTTTTAACGATTACTTTGGGACAACAAGGAGGGCCATTGGGCAAAGGGGGTATGCGCTTAAATATGTGATTCACTCTCAGATCTGGACAAAGTTCTTACACAGGGCAAGGTAGTGGAAGTGTTGGATCGAATTGAGTTTTAATGGTGTCGATTTGAGGAAGAACTAGGGGAGGAAGAAGCCAATCAAAGCAGCAGCTAAGAATTCCTAAACTGGGCTTCAGAAGAAAACATAAAGATTATCACAAGATCATATGCAGAGTATTTGTTAATAAATTCTGCTCTGTTACTATATTCTGACAATGAGAAATTGAAAACAAGAAAAATGATAACAGGAAAACACTTAACAAAGAAGGGAAACGCCACCAACACCTCCGCACAAGAATCCTATACACAGCATGCCCAATTACTAATCAATCATCTAAAGATTACAGAAAGAGTTCTCTGCCCAAACACAGCCCACATTCCAGCAAATAAAATTACACCCTCACAGGTCGAACCTCCTCACCTACTCAGCCCAAACCCTCTTTTTGTCTTTTACATGTGTATATATAAGAACAATATCTCAGTCTTCCCAGACTCGAGCCCATAACTCTTCTTTCTAAAAATAGAAAAGTAGTTACAATCCCCTTGACACATGTCACAGATGGTCCCCCAAAAAAAAAATAAAATAAAGATGTAAATAACAACTAATTTGAGAAAGTTCGATAGGTCTCTCGAATTATGGAACTGCCTCTTTTGTTTTGGCGGAATATGGGTCTTGACTGCCAGCTGCATTCGAAATGATATGCCTCAAAACCGGATACTCTGCCACCTCTGTCTAACTACTGCCTCGGATTTTGGAGATGATCTTTTTCTTGTTGGCTGCTCAACTGTAATTCGAATGCATGAAGGAAAATTCCACTTGTGCTCTGCTAATATCCAACCCCAAGAATCATCTCTCTCTTTCCCAATTAATGCGTTGAAATGCCATATTTGTGAATTCAACTCCTGAAAAGTCGGGATGCTCTACCCTGTGGCTTGGCGTTAGAACACTGGATGAATTACCACTTGGATAAATCATATCTGAGATGGAAACCTTTCTCCGCATTATAAAATTTTATAGCCAAAGCCTTCATCTCTATTACTTGCTTAGCTAGATGCCCTATTTTTTGTATCACAGATAGCAGTCTATACTTTGCATAGGTTGGAAATTTAAGTGCATTGGTCAAAATGATATCCATGGTATCCATTCCCAGCCCTGCACCATTAACCATGCATCCTATTTATCCATCCACTCCAATAATGCCAACCAACCAATCCACTGAAACTACACAACAATGCCTCATCATTTTTGTTGCCTCCAGTATTAGCCAATGAGCTACTTCTAACTGCAAATTTATGAATGCCAATGACATTGATAGACTATTTGGTGCTGACATTATAACCTTGGGAGAAGATGACATATGATTTAGCTTCACAACACCTGTCAATGCCAGGAAGAGTTCTCCAAGTAAAGTCGCTTGATCTGGCTTTTCTCCTTTCAAAAACTTTTCTAAGAAGGACTTGTTCAAATCTGGTATTTCAGCAAGGTCTGAGCACTGCTCATTGCCCTTAAAAACATGCAGGTCTGTGTCATTTTTAAGGAATTGCGACTTAGGCTCCAGAAAATCACCATTGTCAATAACACCATCATCTTCGTCATCATCAGATATATCCATGTGATCATTTAAGTTAGTGTGTTCCTCTTCATTCTTCTCTTCTTCTATTTCACTATCCTGCTCTTTCCCAAATTCAATTTCCATCTCTTTTGCTATACCATAATCTGTTAGGAGTTCTGTATCTGTATCTTGTTTAGATGTGGTATTGTTTCTTTGATGACAAGCAACATCTCTTTCAACAGTAACTGCCTCATCCAAGATATCACCTACAAGAAACTTGTTAATGCACAAGTTAATGAAATACACAAAACCTTCAAGAGAGGGCTCCCATTTAACRAGAAGATCRTGTTTCCATTTCAATGATCHTGTTTTGTCRTTGCGGCATTRCTGATCAAGATTCTCTAAGGCAGACACTAACCCCCRTATGATGYTTTTTATAGCACCTGTCAATGCAATAACTCCAACCCATGATCCACAATAAGGCTTACATGCATCTAAAACCTGTGTCACATAGCTCATCCCTTCACAATTGCTTGTTAAGGTGCTAATTGACTGATTTGAACAAGTATCTGTCTCAAAGATGCTTTGTTTCAAATAACCAACTATATTTCTCACTATAGTTCAATTCAGCTTCAACAACTACTAATTTTCCATCAACGATCACTGCAATAGGATTTATCTCAATAAGT
This sequence comes from Picea engelmannii, assembly GCA_009831015.1. Taxonomy (NCBI): domain Eukaryota; kingdom Viridiplantae; phylum Streptophyta; class Pinopsida; order Pinales; family Pinaceae; genus Picea; species Picea engelmannii. The sequence goes on along the minus strand of ML798543.1, from coordinate 57,788 downwards.
GTACATTATGTTTCATAGCATAGACCATACATCTGTTTACTTGATTTATTGATGTGTCTCTATCAGCAAACCTGGGGGCCAGACCTTCTACAACTTTTGCAGCATCTTCATCTTTTATTCCTCTGCTTCATCAATTTTGGCAATATGAACACCCCCATCAAACCATTTTTAAATGTTCCCAATCCTCGACCACCAGCGAGTACTTGAATTTTCACAACAGGCGCCATAGTTGGCAATAAAGGAATGCGAGTTGATGGTATGGCCATGATATTTTGAATAGATGGAGGAAGTTCAGGGGATAGAAGAATGTTCTCATCTCTCCTTGTCAGATTGACATTTGGTGCAATGTCATTTTCTTTAGAAATAGGCATTGACATTCCTAGATCAAAGACTACAACTCGAAGGACTGTATCAGGGTCTCCCACTCTAACCATCAGCAAGTAGCCAGCATCAAATGAACCATCCAACACACCATGAACTGATTGGCCTACAAAAGTATTGTTAGGAAACGAAGGCGTTGATGAATCTATTTTCTTGCGTCTTGGTTTCTTTTTCCCATCCAACCATTGTGGTACATGAGCCTTCTCGCCTGGATGTAAAAGGTGTTGTTTACGAGGGCACCATGAGATTGTGAAACAACAACGATTTGATCTATGTAATGACCACAAATAGACTTGACTGTCTGCACATGGGGACTTAGCGATTCCTGAGCTTTAACCAGATGTGGCCTAATGGTATCCCTTGACACCTCATAACCCTCTATGCATGCATGCTTCCCTGCGTTTGACACATTGAATCTGGTTCAAACATCTGGCATAGGGTTTAACAACTGCGTTTTATATATTTTTTGACTTCCTGTGGGCAATATCCCACATTCACATGGTAAACTGAACTTTGGGTGATTATATGAGCCAACAGTTACGTAGTCTTTCGATGAAGTGAGCCCGAGGCTGAGCTTTGGAGCTTGGCGTTAGTGCTGGCACTGGCACTGGTTTGTGTGTTTGCTGTTGGTTTATGAAATGGTGCTTGTCCTCGATGTTGAGTATTCGGAGGTTGGCCCTAGGCCAATGTAATTTTTGGAAAAATATTTGTCAAAATATTTATATTTTGATAAACAAGACAAAAACTCTGCATTAAGGCTGAGGGGCCAATTTTGGCTAAAAAGACCAAATTTTGGCGAACAAACCAAATTTGTATTTGCCCACAAGAATTAAAATTTTCCATTTCAAACCAATTCACAATTTTTTGTTAAAAATGCACCGGAACTCGCTTTGAAGTTCGCGCGCAGGTACTCATTTTATGCTTGGTCAGTGTCGAGCGCTTTCTGTCGCCTTTTCCATGCGTCATGAGCAAACACATAATGCCTGAAAGAGATAGATATTATTCAGAATATTGATTCCCCTATTATATAGGGTTCTAACAATTCCCAAGCCCAAATTTTCGCTTCTTTTGGTTAAGATTCTTCTCAATTTTGACGACATATCGTTAGCCCGTGCCCAAGGACAAGATGTCCAGAAACTCTATTTTGTCCTGGATGTATCTATGCAGACCACCATGATACTTAAGCACAAGATATCACTTAGAATATTTGATACCCAGCTTGGTGTGCAAGGTATGGAAGATATTTGTGAACTCGGGCACTGCTTGGTCTCTTTCCTGCTGCAGTGTGGTCCATTTTGTATACAGGTTGTCATAACTTATGACAAGGTAGTATTGTTCCTTAATATCATCCCTGAACGACTCCCAGGTGACTACAACTATAAATACTTATTATTCCTCTGTTTCCTTTTTCTCACAGAAAGTTTCCCACCAATCTTTGACATGGGGAATGGATTTGAGGAGCACAAAAGTAATCTTTTCTCTATTCGAAAAGTTATGGATAGAGAAATACCCTTCTATTAGATTCAACCATTTGTCTATAACATTTGTGTCTATCTAACCTTCAAATATAGGAATATCAAAGTTGATTTGTATCTTGAAGGGGGTGACGCCTCTGCTTGAGGAACATGCGTGGCCTATTGGTAGCTGCCGAAGGATTTGTGCAAAACATCCATCAACTCATTCCTCTGTTGCATGAGGGATTCCTTGAGAAATATTTTGAAAGGATCTCCTAGCCCATCGTATTTTCTCCCTCCATGAGAGGTCGCTTGGGCGTGCGAGATATTTTATCCTCAAGGGAAACAAGCTCGAGACCCAATTCTTTGTACCTTGACCTCATCGGGGACATGCATTAAGAATGACAAGGAGAAGACCGCTCTGATACCACTGATCCAGATTTTATGAGAATAATGAAATGAATAAATATTATTAAAAGATGCTTAACACAAAATAACAAAGATACAATAAAACTGGTTTCTATTAAATAAGGAAATAAGCTGAAACTGTAAAATGCAGTAGAAAATAAGCTTGCTGGAATGGTGGTGGCTTATCTCTGAGAAGAGATGTGACGACTATAGTCATTCGAAAGAAGATGATTACAATGAGGCTTTGAAGGCCTTTTGACAATAAGCATGAATTCCAAAACCCTAAACATCCAAACCTAACCCTAGAAGATGCCAAAAGTCATGTGGGCACCACTGGGGTAAGTTAGTACATCAACTTCTTGGGGTTGTAACTTTTGCATACACTCTTCATTTTAGGCGCACAATAGCCCGTTGAAAAGATATATCTGAGGACTAAAACTTTTTTCATGAGAATCTAACTTAATAAATATATTGTTTGTGGCGATTCCTAAAAACGTTGTTTAGGGCCTCAAAATGACCCCGGAAGTCAGGGACTCGGAAACTAGGAAAAAACTACCAAAATGAACCAATTGGAATAGGTTGGAGGCCACCGACATCCATCTGGATCAAAAAAATACATTCATACTACACTTGATCTCACACATTTAGACTCAAATGATCTTACACATTTATACATTGTATAGAACCATATTTTATGCAAGGAAAAATGGTCTACACATTCTTATTAATCATAATATGTGATTATATAATCGAGATATTAATTTTATAGTCTTTGTTTGTGCATGTACTAATGAATTTTTTTATGGTAAATGTTGGACATAAAGGCTATGAATAATAAGGGGGTGAAACGTAAAAGTGGCGAAAGAAGTAATGAAAATGTTGTAGATTATGAGCGTGTTCGTATAGAACATATCACAAGAAATGAAGAATATCGGTTAGCTCTTGGTTTAGGAAATAAGTAAGTAGTTATTCCTTGTACCTTTTCACTTCTATGCATATTTCATGAAAGTTGTTTATAATTTATTTCATGATGTATCCTATATATGCTTTCGATTCTCATTTGATAAGGTTTTTGTTTTATAGGGAAAAGTTGGCTTCTAGAGAAAGAGAGCAAAACCAAAAACCAAGCAAATGCACATCATTGCCATCTCATGGTTTGGAAAATCAATAAGTAGTTATTCCTCACACCTTTTCTCTTCTATGCATATTTTATGATAGTTATATATAATATATTTGATGATGTAGGCCATCTATGATTTCGATTCTAATTAAATAAGTTTTTAATTTTATAGGGAAAAGGTCGATTCTACACAAAATGAGCAAAAAAATAAATAAAGCAAAGGCACACTGCCGCTAGCTCGCAGAAGCATACACCTTGGTGGATTAGTACATGGAGAATATGATGACAATAATGATGATCAACTTCCTAATATATCACATGATGATGATCATGTCCAAGATGATATTGTTGAAGGCTTGGTATATTCTGGATCAGAATCAGGTTTGAGAGACTTTTATTTTAAATTAAAATAAAGATTTGAAGGCACATCTGAAAAAATTGGTGACATAGCTAGTGTCACGCCTAATGTGGTCAATAAGGAACCAATTAGGCCTTAAACTGCTAAATAATTAACATTTATTATGTCCATAAACATGAGTTCTCATTTGACATCACCCAATCTTGATTCGACTGAAGATATATCAACTTTCATAAAAAGACGCATTTTTAGTAAAGGCATGTATATGCCCACAGAAAGAGAAGCCAAAGAAAGAAAACTAGAAGGGAAGAAGGCTTATTTTGTTGAGATAAAATATGGTGAACTTGTTGGACCAAATGCTGTAAGGTGGGCCTTAGAGATGGACATGAGAGTAAGGTCTCATTTGATTGTCACCAAAGCCAATTTTGCAGATCAAGATGAAAGAAATGTGGATCTAGTGATTCGAAAAATGGAAAATTCCTTTGAGACTTTTGCGGAAGGATTTCCACCAAATATTACAAGAAAATAATGAGAAAAATGATTAATAATTTTAGGCATAAATGCAGAAAATCAATCTTGGATGGAAAATAAAGGGACAACAACTTGACTTCCAAACAATGGGAGGATTTAAGGAAAGTATGTGTGCTGAAGAGCATGTGCAAAAGAGTAAAAAAGGGAAGATAACAAGAGATAATGTGAGGGATCGATTTATTTTGGGTCATGGTGGGTGGCGAGCCAATCAAAACATTGTGTTATATTTCATTTTGATTCATATATATATCCAACTAATTATGTGTTGATAATTATTTGTAGGCTGAAGGAGCTAATAGATCAGAAATTGATGTGAGTGAAATGATTGGCCATATAATGGAAGATATAGACAATTCTAAACATAAGAATATATCAAAAAATCCAATAGAAATATCATTTCCATCTAATGAAGTTGAGAAAATCCTAACCACATCTATGTCTATTGAAAATGATAATGAGAATTATAAACATGTAATGGAATGCATAAATGGGTTGACAAAGACAGTGTCAACCATAGCCACCTCCATTGAACCTATAGTTGCTTCATGAAAAATTAAGGGATGTACTAGTGATTTAGATGAGGTAAGCTAATTATCATTCCCGTGCAAAAATTTCTTCACTTCAATTCATAATATGATTTAATTGGTTTAGGTATGATTTTTAGTGTTTTAATGTTATATTTACTATTTTTATACTATATTATTGTGTCCTTATAATGTTATATTTGATTTATGCATGATGTAATCACATGCAGGATAAAATTAAAGGATCTCTCAACATTGATGTGCCTCATCATTCTCGATCAGTGTGTACAAATCCTACTATACCTATTTCAAATATTGACTATATGAGTGCATTTAATTTTGTTATATCAATAATTATGCATGTTTTTGGAATTTAATTGTATTTTTTTTCTTATATCTATGTATACTTTTTGTTTTTGTTTTTGATAGTTCCGATTAAATCCAGCAGAGCATGAAGTATTCTAGGTAGGTGATAAAGTTAACATACTAGATGCATATTCCAGGTACGGTGCTATTGTTGACACTGGATGAATTCAATCACTTGCTATCTTCCATGGAGCACCACTTGGTCCTGAAGATGCCAATATACTTGTCATTAATGTCACAAGTAACATCCTCATTTCCTATGAAGATACAATTGATGGATGTGAATGTTTGAAAGAGACATAAATGAGTTACATTCGGTGGCCAAAGAAGTATTTGAGAAAATCATCGATCGAGATGATCATGTTTTATGAATCAGTTGTAAACTTTCTATTTACTTTACATAGTATTCAAACCATTTAAAATTACTTTACATAGTCTTCATACCATTTAAACTTACTTTACGTAGTGTTCATACCTTGTTTCTTTAATGGCACGTGACCTGAGATATAAGGACATGTTTTAATGCATCTATTCACTGGTTCATTTCATTTAATTTTTCTTGTGGTGTGATTAGAAATGTTGTTTCTGTCATGCCTACAAGGAGTTAATATAAGGGCATGTTTTAAAGCATCTATTCACTGGCTCATTTCATTTAATGTTTCTTGTGGTGGCATTAGAAACGTTGTTTATGCCACGCCTACAAGGACTGATATGAGATTGCAAGAGTGTGTGTTTACATGCCATTATTTTTATTCTCTACATTTGGATTTGATTTCTATTTATTTACCTTATTGCATGATTCTTTTAGAGTGAACAAATTGTGTGAGTGTAAATAGATTCTTGTATAGCAAGTCAATATCCATTGAATTGGAGTAGGATAGCATATTGTTAGATAATATGAAGACTGCTATTTGTTTTTTTGATATATAGGTTAATAAAGGGTTAACATACTTAATTGTCGATAATGTTGAGAATAACTTATTGTGCAAGCCTCATATATGATGGGAAGTAAAGTGTGTTTCTCCATTGAAACTAGTCTGCTAAAATGATTTCAAAATGTAACAATTCTAAACATTCCCATTTATGGTGATGGGAAGATATTATAAATGTTATTTTCATAATATACAATTTCTTGAGATGATTTTTTAGATTTTAACTAGTTTATCTTTTGTGACCAAAAGTGGAAAAAAAATGACCAAAATTCACATATAAATGACCAAATAACAGTTTTGGTGGCTAATTTCCAGTCTCTTATCATGCAACCAAATTAATGACCAAATATATGACCAAATTAATGACCATAAGACAAGTTATAAATGACCAAATTAAATATCACCACATTTTTGGTCGCATGATAAGAGACCATAAATTAGCCACCAACGATCGCCAAATCAAAAGTTGTCATTTATATGCAGATTTGGTCATTCTTTTGGTCACTTATCTCTCATTTTGTAATTATAGTGGATAGACATTTCCAACAAGATATCATGTACCTAAAACTAAGATAATATGCAAACGTTACGACCCCAAGAAGTTGATGTACCAATTTACCCCAACAGAGCCCACATGACTTTTGGCGCTTCATCTCCTAGGGTTAGCTTTTTGGATGTCTAGGTGTTAGCACATAAACTTGTCAAGGTCTTGTGAGTTGTGGTTTCTACCCATGGTCTATAATTTTGTCTGTCTCTCCTCCTTTTGCAGACCCGATCATAGGTTTTTCCTCTCGGTTTGTAGTTTTCCTTGTGTTTTCCCTCATCCATTTGATCAACCTATGACTTTTGACGCTTCATCTCCTAAGGTTAGGTTTTTGGATGTCTAGGGTTTTGGAATTCATGTTTGATGTAAAACGTATTTTTGAGCATAATTGTAATTATCTTCTTATGAATGAATGCATCTGTTGTTGTTGGACTAATCGGTAAGTTCAGACACAAACTAATCTCTCTAGCTTCACTACGAAACTAGAACAAAACAAGACAATACACTACTCTTTCCTTAGATTTCAATTATCAAATCAGAAATGGATCTAGAACATACCTTTTAAATATTGAACATCCAACTTCGCCAATGCAATCCAAGCTCCGTCCCGAGGATTATGGAGAAATACCTGCAAAATAACACAAGCCAACGAAGACAAGAATAACAGAGCCTACTTGATATGAAACTATGTATGTGATCAAGGAATCATACAATATGGACAAATAAGATTCATATAGGAAAGAAAAGTGCATCTATATTAAATAATATAAAAAGAGATTACAACCAATGCCTTGATGTCGTAAGGTCCCTTCCAATAGTTCCTTGCTCCCCACACACTTCTTCTCCAGAATTCTGAGACTATAGATCTGAAAGTCACTCGCAATCTATCATGACAAGGAAAAACTCAAAGCCACACTAACCAAGCTAACAATCTCAAGCCAAATTTTCAATCCCAATTCAATCTAACTTTCTCCATGAGAGCTCCTCTCTTTTTATAAGTTGAAGAGGATAGGGTGAGGAGGTTGGGATGATCTCACAAAATCATAAAAGTGAGTAAGATCCAAACCGATCGGAGGCCACCTCACCATAGAAGATTCTCCTTCTAGAAGCATCGAGAAGATGCTCATTTTTCCCACGTAAGAAAATCGTTGCACCCCTAGAACTGAGCAGAGTGTGACGATGTCGCAGGTTAGTTATAGTACAACATGCAATGATCTGGGATCATCACACCCCTATAACTGGACAAGGTGTGATGATCCTCCTTACTAGGGTTTTTACAAAGGAAAATATGATTTCTTCTCTCAGGAAAAGTTCTTCTTCCTTCTTTCTTCAGGAATTTAGGCCATTGATCCCTCTGAATACAACATATAGGTTTACATCATTAATGGTCATAAGGGTGACGCAAATAATGTGTAATAGATATCCGCCCAAAGTATGAAGTTAGAACAGAGTTATAGCTGAAATACTTTGTCCAGTGTGTGCAAGGAACAAGGAACATGTCGGTCGGAAACCTGCCAACAAATAAGGAAATGCAGTACAATAATATCTTTATCACTGAGGTAGGCATTCCCATACTCAGAATAAAAATGACTCAAAGAATAAATGCCGACATGCAAAGATCCATGTCAAGTAAGACAGGTCATGGACACCAAACATACACCGTGGATCCATGCCAATATGACTCAAATATGATCATAGCCACCAAAGATACACTATGGATCTATGTGTTAAAGACTCAAATTTGAACATAGCCACGAGACATACATTGTGAATCTATGCAACAGTACAATATGAATATACTCCAACGCAATCTAAATCTGTCAAAAACGATTCAGGGTCTTCATCTCCATTAGTCTATAGTATGAATCTAACTATGCGAATACACATGTTGAAGTTGAACATGGTAGAAACCACTTGATTATTGGTCATTAATGAATATCGTTAACAAGTGCGAGGGAAATCACCATTAATGTCAATGAATCCCAAGGTACACTAGTACAATCCAACGGGTGAAAATTAATGAGATGAAGTCAAACACTCGATAGAATCTCTCGATTAGGGGTCAATAATGAAAACCCACTGTTGAAAGTGAGGAAACCTACCATTGAGGCATGCAAGCTCCAAGGTACCAATTAGTTTCTAAGTCTAATTCTTGGATAATGATTTGAAGTCGACAGGAAAATATTTGTCACGGGAGGGCCTTAATGTATCCCCTATCAATGACACGAAACAGGTAAAAATATTTGAGGTAGATAAGAGTAAAAAGTTATTCGAGACTGACTCAGGGATGGCCGACGCAATAAGAGGCTTAAGGACTACAGAAATGGCCGATGCAATAGAAGGATTTTTGGGTTGAACTTATCTTTGAACATATTGACGACATGACAATTGTCTTGGCAACACTGACTCAACAATAGGTATCATAGACCAAAATGTAATCGTATAAAGGATTATGATCAAGATACAATTGAATTTTCCAACCTAGACACAAAGCGAGTGAAAGGGTGTCATGTTCAAAAGAGACTCTTCCATAGAATATAGGTTTAGACACATTTCTTTCAGCCCACCATTTCTGGCGAGTACCTCTTTATTTTTACACAATTTTGAGGAGGATAACATATGCTTGAACTATAGTCTCATCCTTCGGATGAGTCCCTCAAATTATTTTTAACGAAACCTAAGAATGAGTGGTTTGATCCCATATGGGTATTTCAATGCTTGTTTAATGAGTCCAAAGAAACAAAACTTAGGGGTTTTTCAATTTTAGAGAGTCTGAAAAACACTTAAAGAGAACTCCAAAAAGTCCTTTTTCATAAATTAATCCAACGATACCAAAAAAGTGATAACCTACTGCTCATCAGATGTTTTCTTCAAATACTTTTACGAGCGTGAAAAGAACAAGATCACTCGACAATCTTTTCATGTTTAGAGAGTTTGAAAAGAGCTTAAAGGGAACTCCAGGGGGTTCATTTTTTGTATAACCTTTACGAGTCCAAAAAAGTGATAAAAGTTTACTCGGTTACATTCTCAGGTATTTACGAGCATGAGAAAGAACAAAGACTGATCTTGGGATTGTTTTCATTTTTACGCAAGCTTAAAAAAAACAAAACTATGCTTCGGATAGATTTTATTTTTACACAAGCTTAAAACTAGCCAAAACTATGCTTGGACCTGGTTTCATTTTTACAGAAGCTCGAACCAGAGGAAACTATGCTTGAGGTAGGTGGTTTCATTTTTACACAAGATTGAACCATAGAAAACTATTCTTGGTACTTAGCCCCCAACTTAAGAAACTAATGGCTTTAACTTCAGTATGAAGTCTAGAGGCTGTAAGAAAATTCCTCCCAAGCTTCATTGCATCCAACTGTAAAGGTGAATGAAATGAAGCTTCAAATACTAGATGAAGGACTTGAATCAAACAGAGAGGGGGAAAACCATTTCATTTTTTAATGATCTTGACACAAGAACAAGAACTATGCTCGAGAATCTAGGTTCAATCCCCAGACCTCCGTTTCCTTTTTTAATGAGCTTGAAACATAAACAGGAACTATGCTCGCGAATCCAGGTTCAATCCTCGAAACTCCATTTCATTTTTTAATGAGATTGAAACAGAAACAGGAACTATGCTTGTGAATCTAGGTTCAATCCCTAGACCTCTGTTTCATTTTTTAACGAGGTTGCTACAGAGACACGAAAAATATCCTCATAAGATGGTTTAATTTTTTAATGATCTTGAAATTAGAAAACCATGCTCAAAGCTAGTTTCATTTTTTAACGATATTGAAATCAGAAACCATGCCCAAAGACTCGATTCTTGATCATGACTTCCAAGAGGATAGTGCTATGGAAGGACACCATGTCAAGGGACAAAACTCGGTCATGGCCTCCAAGAGATCTTCACTCGATGGAAGAAACACACTCTGGAAAGAACACATGTTGAGGACCGCGATAGGGTTAAGGAGATCATGCTCCAATAGCCCTACCGAAGAGATCACCATGTTAACTACTAGATCCAACTCATAAGAGATTGAGATTACAGTGAGAGGCTCATATTCATCATCAACTGAAGGCATGGGAGATAATGCCACATAATTAACCTGTGGCAGGGGTGATACCGTCTACATATAAGAATTGTTTAGGGAGGTCATTGAGTTGATGTTCAAGTTAGGGCCAATGAACGAAAGTTGATCAATAGTCACCACTCTTCCATCGTGCGGGAAATATATCACACAAAAAAGAGTGGACACGATAGCTTTCATGGCATAGACATAATCTCTCCCAAGGAGTAAATCAAAATCTAAGGGGTCTTGGACTACCATAACATCAATAAAGATAGTTTTCCCTGCCAAAGTTACAGGAAAATGAGGAAGAAATCCTAAAGGATGACTAGTTCTTCTGTTGAAAGCCAACATATTCTGCTTAACTGGCACAAGCTGAGGATAACACAAATATTTCCAAGCAATAGAGGAAAAAATACTAATGGACGAACCTTTGTCTATCAATGTCTGAGGAACGTCCCAACCAAAAACCTGTATTGTAATCTTGAAAGGAATGTGAAAGGGAATATGAGGTCCAGTTAGCACACCCCAATAAAAAAGGATGGCCTCATTACTTGGAGTGGGTTCTATGAGAGAAGGAGGAATACCCCCTAGCACAGTAGAATTAGTATCAACAAGAAAAACGTGGGCAAAATCAGGTTTACTCTCTAGCAGGAGAGTAGGATAGACTGATGATGAGATCAGATCAACCACTTGGGTTGCATTCTCCAAGGGGAGAATGGGGTTGAAAGGTGGAAACAGATCAACCACTTAGGTGACACTCTCTAAAGGGAGAGTGGGATCTACCGAGAATGGGATCAGATTGACCACTTTGTCAATTGGTTCAACTAAGGACGTGACCATATTGACTACCTGATCAACCAGACTAACCGACAAAGGGATCGGATTGATCATTCCATCAACTACAGGTGGGTCGAGAGTAAGCTTGCTATAAGCAGCTGGAAGTTGAGGTTGGGAAACAATCATGTCTTCTATTAATTTTGAGGCTCTGTCCATATGAGGGAAAAGGTGAGTTTGATGACCCCTTCCGCATAACATACACGATAACTTGACTCTACTTTTCTTCTTCCCAATGGTATATTGACTAGTTGATGGGAGGTCATCAACATGTTGTTCAGAGGCTGATGACATGGGTTGGCGAGGGTGTGTAGACCATGATTCTATAACCTTGGATAGACCAGGACAATCCTTAAGAGTATGGCTACCCTTACAAAGACTGCAAGGGTACTTGGGTTTACAGGTTGTTTGGGTGATCTTGACATCATCAACACTCCCATCATGATTAACAATATTTTCCAACATGTCTGGAAGTGGTTGGAATTTTGGACCCTTTCTTATTTTTCTTTATCCTAATCTCATTTTTCTTATTCTTCTTATCCATCGGGTTACTAGCTTCAAAGATTTCACTTGGCGAAGAAGATGAAACAGAAGAAGACCTTTCAAGTGGAGAAGGTGAAGAAGATCTTACTAGTGAAGAAGGTGAAGCATCAACATGAGGTTGAAGTTCTTGGGGAGAAGTGCTTACAACTAAAGCACTAGTTGCATTCGAGATTACCTGAGTGGAAAACAACCATACCGATAATCCAATTGTGAGACCTGGAAGGCTCAAAGTAACGATCTAAGGAGGACCAACGTTTCCGTAAGAAGGAAAAAAAAAAGGTTCTCCTGGCAAAGGAGTTCCCTCATTGGTTGTTCTGGGAACTGACGCCATTAAACACATATCCAACCTAGAGTATTCTAGGGAAAACAAACATCACACACTAAAAATATAGGAAGCAAACAAGCAAACAAAACCTTCTTATAATGAATGCACTAGTTGGTAATGAAATCCAACATCATGAGAACATTGTAAGAAGGGGCTGAGATAGATCTGGTGAAAAAGTTACATTGATGACCTATTTAACAGACTTATGCCTTGGTGCAAGATCCCACACATAAATGTGGGTATACCCTCCAAGGAGCCTGAGTGAGTTTGACCAACGTTGATTCCAGGTACTGTGAAGACTTGCCCCTCCACAGTCACCTCGTGTAAAGACCCTAAAGAGATATGCTACTAAGGTTACCAACTACAACAATGATTCCTGGGGAAATGTCAGTAGTCCGATCCATGCACAAAGGTAGGGTATCTAGCCCGAAATCGACTCGAGGAGCTCCCACACATAATTGTGGGTATACTCTCAAGTGACCCCTAATAATACATGCAATCTCTACACTAAGACCAGCAAAGCAGGGTGAGTAACTCTGCCAGTCCTAATGTGACCTCGTGATTGACCCTTGTGTTAGAAGGGCTTCCGAGGAAAAAATGTAGCAAATGGATTTGAACTCTCCCTATCTCAAGATTCTATGTTTGTTTGCAGCTTTGGAAAGTTATCTTTCACACCTATTCCAAAGCCCTACAACTAATCTAATGTAGGTTTTCTACCAGAAAATATAAAAATTTCTAATCAATTTTTATAAGATCTTTATTTTAAGGTTGTTGTTACTCAAGCAGAAAATGGCATGGACTAGATGATGTTTTGACTGACTCTAAACAGTGCAAAGAAATGAGAATGAAAATATTTCACTTCAATGAAAGATATATTACGAGAAGGAGAAAACGTTTGTGATTCCCAGATGCACAATGTCCCAAAATTTTATTAAATTCATCAATGTCAAGATCTTCAAGAAATGAGCCAAAGAGACTATACACCAACACATGATTCTTGGCCCCCCGACCATGAGGGGGAATTTTTTTTAAGATTTCAAGACCAAAAAAAAATCCAAAAACCATGCAATTTTGCTACTTCAAATGCAAAGATGCCCCCAATATAAAAAAATTCTTTTAAAACGAACTATTCAAAAAAAGAAATGTTCTTTCACTAAACAATTATAAAGAAAAAACAATGCTTTGTAACTGAAAGACACTCAAAGCAAGAGATCAAATCTTTCAAAATAAAACAAAGCAAAAACCAAGCAAATAATGGCTAAAAGAAGATTCGAAGTTGTCAAGCAGATTGTAAAAAGACCATAATCAATCTAAAAAATTCACCCCAAAGATAAATCACAGATCTGGGAAAGAAGAAAAATATGATTATCCCTCCAAAAATATTCTACAGGAATCGATGCAGGCAGTAGAAAGGCATAGTGCGATGATCAAGGATCATCATAGGCAGGGGTAACTACACTGTGCATCGTCGTTTCACTGGTTCCCACAGACAGGATGCGACAATCACTAAGCATACAAAGGGTTTACAGGAGTCGTCATAGGCTGTAAAAAGACAACGTGTGATGATGACTGAAAATGCGCGAAAAATTAACAGAGGACAAGATTTCCAAATGACTTTTCAAGACCAGAGAGTCAACATGGATCACCCAATGACTCAGCAGGTAGAATACAAGCAAAAAAAGAAAGGAAACTATACTAAATAGGAAATAATTTGGTCCCCATTACGGTCGCCAATTTTGTTGTTGGACTAATCGGTAAGTGTGGCAACAAATTGATCTCCCTAGCTTCAGTATGAAACTAGAATGAAACAAGACAATACACTACTCTTTCCTTATATATCAATTATCAAATGAGAAATGGATCTAGATCATACATTTTAAATATTGAAGATCTGACTTCGCCAATGAAATCCAAGCTCCGTCGTGAGGCTTATGGAGAAATACCTGCAAAAGAACACAAGCCAACGAAGACAAGAATAACAGAGCCTACTTGATATGAAACTATGTATGTGATCAAGGAATCATACAATATGGAAAAATAAGATTCATATAGGAAAGAAAAGTGCATCTATATTAAATCACTAGTACATTTGGGTCAAATTTTGACGGTGCGTTCGACGCAATTGCCACTTTATATTGTCGGGAGAACGACAAACAATGGAACCCCTCAAATGTCATTTCACATGACGTCTCTTTTCCGATGACATAGATTTCGTCGTTATTGCGATGTCTTGGAGGTGGCAAGACCGACGTCTCGAACGTGGCAAGACCGACGTCTAGAACATGGCAAGAGAGACGTCTGGAACGTGGCAAGACCGACATCTTGAACATGGCAAGAGAGACGTCTTAAACGTGGCAAGAGAGACGTCTGGAACATGGCAAGAGAGACGTCTTGAATGTGGCAAGAGAGACATCTGGAACGTGGCAAGAGAGACATCTGGAACGTGGCAAGACCAACATCTTGAAGGTGGCAAGAGAGACATCTATAACGTGGGAAGAGAGACGTTAAGAGATATCATCTCCGACGTGGTTGTTATGGGAGCGACACTCCAAGATGTTGCAATAGTGACTATGTTGTAGGTATTTAAAAAAAAAAATACGATATCAATACTAAGAGGGACAGGTACATTAACCTTTGCTAAGATACTAGCCATATCAATATTTAAATCTATATCATCGGTCTTAGGCAAGGTTGGTTATAAGGAAGTTTATGGGGAGCCCTTGGAGAAAACATTAATTTGGTAGATAAACTCACAATGGAAGCCCAAGGACCAAGTAGATCTTAAGCTTGGCTCCAAGGTATTTTCTATAGCAATGCATAGAGGACAGGTAATGTGTCTTTGAAGACGGTCCCTACTTCACAAACTCAAAAGGTCTGCATCTGAAATTTTGGATGAAAAATTTCGGCCCTAAAAGGGAGGACAGTGTTACCTTTATGAACACCATCTCAAGATTACGATTGGTGGACATAATGACCACCAATGGTTTCCATACATGGAACAATAAAAGAGGAGGTAAGCATCATATTACAGTAAGGTTAGATCACTTCCTAATCTCTAAATCCCTCATCTAGATAGGAGCAGCATTTAAAGCAAAAATATTACCTGGAGCGGGATCCGATCACTATATGTCTAACCAGGGGCAACCTGGGGCCTCCCAGATCAACCATTTTGCTTTGAAATTTTTTGGCTTGATCATATGTACTTCAAAGAAAATATAAAGCAATGGTGGAAGGATGTAGATCCAATGAAAGGAACGTTGATGTATCGATTCTAGAAGTACCTCAAGACACTAAAGACCAAAGTTAAGTATTGGAATAAGAAAGTCTTTGGAAATATTTTTAAAGCTCAACATTACTTAGAAAGCCAAATGGAAGAGGTTCAATCAATTATCATAAAAGAAGGTAGGAATGAGAAGCTAGCACTAAAGGAGGATAGATCGAAGGAGCAAATAGAAATGAGAGAGAAGCAAGATGAAAATTTATGGAGACAAAACTCA
>ML798542.1:302685-314901 GCA_009831015.1 Picea engelmannii | reverse complement strand
ACAACAGTAAGCGAATTATATAAAAACTTTTCCAGTGCGTCGCTTATGCTGCTATTTTATATTATAATATTTATAGTCGTCTTCAAATCGAAGAGATCTAGCGTTACTGCAATGTTGTATCTGCCAATTTAAACTACTTATCTTTTCACTAGTACCTGGGAAATCATAAGTTTGCAGATGAGGGTGGATTTTTTTGCAAATGCTAAATGTTGTTTTTTTAAATGGATTGTAACTATGATTTAATCAATGAAGTCAGATTATTTTATGTAAAGTAAGAATATGAATGCAAAGGGTTAAAATCAGTGTTCATTGTAGTTTGATTATAACTATGGTTTAATCAGAGAATTAAAAATATAAATGCAAAGAGTTTTAAATCGGTATATTAAGTGATCATCATAATATTAATTATTAGTAAAATTTTTGGTTAATTTAAATTTTGTTTTTTATTTTATTTTTTATCATAAAATTTAGTATTTTTAAATGTAAAATCAAGATGGATATCAGAACCTGGGGAGGAGACGCCTGCCACTGTCTTGGATTTGTTTGTGGAGAAAGGTTTATAGCTCATCAATTTAAATCCCAAAAAATATCGGGGACAAGGGGAATCCATTTTAACTGTGATGGTATTCTTGATTTGAAATTCCATGAACTCTATGGAGGAAACCAAGAACTGACTCATAGAGGCGCATGATGGAAGTCAATAAGGTATGGGAGATTCCAATGTCTTTGAGCCTCTAGAATAGGGCTTCTCTTGGGACGAAGTAGAAATCTTTCCAAAAATATACAAAGCAGTAGTAGACTTTCGAAGACCGATTTCGTGCCTCCCCAATGATGACTTGGAGGGTAAAGATGTGATCAATGGTCTCATGAGTGGGTTCGAATCCCACGTGTCCCTTAGCTTTGAGGTGTCTATTCTCAAGATCACTAGAGATATTCCTATGGATAACCATAGCATATAGCTTCGAGAATGTATGGTCCACCATGGTCATCCTGTAATTATTGGGGTTTGAGCTATGGCCCCATTTATATATCCGGTGAATGATGTGATGTCACCAATATGAAGGAAAACTTGTACGAATCGCATGGTTGAAGAGATCAAGCAAGTGAGAAACCAAAGCACGAAAACCATGCTTAAAGAACTTTTCCTAAAAACCTTCCTCATTTGTTGCTTTGTTATTGTTCATTACTTAAATGGACTCTATAGTGTCCCTGTCTGAAAAAAAGAAGCAAGAGGAGCGTCAACCAGAGCATGGCTCTGTCTTACCAAACCCATTACAACAGGGAGTCTATTAAAAACTATTCGAACCTCAAAATGTCATTTGATGCTATATGGATTTGAATGAATCTATTTTTAAGGTCACGGCAAAGCCACACCAAATTGGTGTATGAGACAAGGGACCCCCCTCTGCCCAACGATTTGACTGGTAAATTCTACGGAGGTATACATACCCTACCATATATATAGTCTGAACAATGGGTAGGTCGAGCCATCCCAAGTCATTGAATGGACAAAAACATCTTTAATGCCTCAAAATGGCCCCAGAAGTTTAGGACCTACAATAATTTTAGATGAAAAAACTTCCAAGATGGAGAACTGTGTTGATTATTGAGTCAATGGAAGAGGTGAGTGGCCACCCATGTCTATTTGTATCATAAGGAGACATTGAGAATTGGGTCCAAGGGAATAAAATACAAATCTAGTAGCATAATTGAGTTTCGTAAGCTCCAACAAGTTTTTTTCCAGGTTCCACATCAACATTCTACCCATGATCACCTAAACTAGTATTTTGAAAAATCGACCCCTTTGACAAAAAATTATATCATCTCTTACTAAGAAAAACCCTAGTTTCAAATATCATCGAATGAAACATTTTATTAGCAATGAAATTATAGGAGAAGTGTTCCCATAGATATTTATGAATGTTAGGGGTAAAAATAAATTGATTGTTCATTTATCCAAGTCTTGTTTACAGTTTTATGGCAAGTTGCAACTTGGTTTGTGAAATCATTCAGGGACACATTTCTAAGTAGATGTGCATATGTCATATAAAAAAAATCAAACCCCAATATTCCACTCCTTGACTCGATCCAACGTCCAAGGGGTTTCATCGATGCCTCTGCATCGTCGAGGTCCAAAGTCCTTCACACTGAGGGGAACCTAATCAATAGTTGGTGTCTATGTAAGTACACAAAATAACATATAATCACATCCATAATGTCTCATAATCATAATCAACAACCAATAGTATTACAATCTCCATCACTTGTAAGAAAGTGTCCTCAAATAGTAAGTTCCATCAGCACGTGCAAGAGAGGGATGTTACAGTTGCCTCCTTGCATATATTTTGTCTCTAGGGTTTTTCTTCCTCTTTGAATTATTACTAAAAAAATATTTTGATAGGAAATACATTTGAAATCACACGGTTTTAACTCAAGTCTAATAAATCATTAATGTGATACCCAGAAATAGTTATTTGCGGGAGGAATTTATAAAAATAAACCAATATGACAAGTTCAATAATGTCTAAAACAAAAGAACTAGAACAACCTCAAAAAATTTCAATGACAATCATGTGAACTGAAATAAACCATATCTACTTTTTTGAAGTAGAGACCTCACTCCTTTGGACCTAAAATGTTACAAGATGACTGAATATCTTAAGAGAAAGAACTGGTCATACCCAAATCTTCATTTTTTACATACATTCATGGAAGATTTGATGGAAAAAACATAAAAGAAGAAGATGTAGAGAGAAAATCTCTACCACGCTACTCCACCAAATCTTGGAAATATAGAGATTTTCTTTTTGTAGAATCTTCACCACTGGAGAAAGTTTTGACTGCCAACCTCTTGATGGTGCCTTCTCTTGCTCTTTTCCTAATTTTCTCTCAATGTTCTTGAAGTAGTTAGGGTTTGTCTTTCTAAAACATTCCACAATTCTTTTTTGGATTAAACCACTTTTAATTTTTACTTTAATGAATTTATGTCATTGAAATTTTTTCCTCCAAGTTGGACGTGCTTTATGCCTTTTAATAAAATTTCAATTCCAAAACTTCAAGTTGAATTCCTTAAAAAATGTGGAATTTGTTTTAATTTTTTGAACATGATAGTTGATTTTCCAAACATGAAAACCACCTCGATCTCAATTTTTAGCTTCGGGAAGTTGAGCTTCAAAACAAATCTATCAACAAAACATGAAAAACAAGTTGTTTGTTATTTCAATTTCTATGAGAATTATGGATAAATTAAGCCTTTGAACCTGGATGGGTTCTTCCAGAACAACCCCCTCCACATATGCCATGGGAGGCATCCAAGTCTTCCTGGTTTTTCGGGCTCTTAGTGTGCACACCATGGATGTGGAGTATGAATTTCTCCTCCGGGTTGCATTTTAGGTCCTCTGGTTTCCACGGTTTGCCTCTAATAGTTTCCTTGATGAGCATGACAATTTTCTCCCAAGTTAGGGCTGGTGTGGAGGCTTTTGAGTGAAAGATTCTTTTGTTTCTTTCTTTCAAATTTGCTAGAGAATGAATCCTGCGAGGAGTTTCCAAATGTATGCCAGCAGAAGATTGTTGTAGGTGAGTGAGTCCCAGTTTCCTAGAGTATCATTGATGTTGCTCCTCTCTCGATTGAATCGGCCCATTGCTTGAGCTCCTTCATCCCAAATCCACTGAATGAAGGGACACATGTTGAATAAACGCTCCTTCGTTTCCTCTTATTGTTGACATAAGGCACATATTGAGGGTCCGATGAAGCCTCTTTTTGTAAGTTTGTCCCAAGTTAGCACACGGTTGTGTGAAATACACCAAAGAAAGATGGACACCTTGGGCTAGAGTACCGGACTCCAAAACTTGTTCCATATGTTCCCTCTATCATGATTATGGTAATTTCCCTGTATGTAGTAGGCCTCTTTGACTGAGAAATTGCCAATGGTGGAGTGCTCCCATCTAAGAATGTTCGGGCTTCCATGGTTGGGGATTTTCTGGTGACCTGAATAGTGTTTCTAGGCCTGAATGTCTAAGTCCTCTCAGACCATTAACTCTTGAGTAGAGGTTTTCCAATGAGGCCAATGCAGTCTCTGATCAACAGGTTTCCAAAGATCCTTCACCTTCAGAAATATGTCCTGGTTTAGAGCTTGTCTGAGGGGGTTAAGTTCTTTTGGGTCACTAAAAGGTTTGAGTTGTTGCTGCGAGTCCTGCCAGAACTAAGCACTTTCTCCATTTCGGATCTCTGAAATGGCATGTTTTTGCACCAGGTTTATGTTTTGCCAATATGTGTTCCAAATCTTGGATCCCTATATTTGGTCATTGTGTCCGATGAGTTTGTTTTTTTGTGTGAGAGGAGCATAATTCTGGTTCCATATTTGTGCTCACAAAGAATTTGGTGTCTTTAACAATCTCCATGGCATTTTGGCTCCCATAACTTGGTTGAGTTTCCCTGGATCACGAAGTCCCAACCCTCCCATACTTTTGGGTGTGCAAATCTTATCCCATCCTACTAGCATCCATTTCTTGTTTGGTTGGTGCCCATGCCAAAGGAAGTTGTGTTGAAGGTTCCTTATTTCTTTGATGACATGCTTGGGGGATGCCAAGGCTGTGAAAAGGTAGGTAGGCAGGGTTTGTAGGACAAATTTGAGCAGGATCAATCTAGCTGTAATGTTGAGGGGTCTGAAGGTCCAGTTGCTTAGCCTGTTGGAGATGGAAAGAAGTAGGTTGTCCTAGGAAACAGATCTTGTTGTCGTACCAGTTAGGGGAATTCCTAGATAGTTGGACGAAAGTTAGCTCTTGGGTATTCCCAGCAGTCTGGAATATGATTTTGGACCACTGTCGGAGTGTTGAAGAAGTAGAGTTTGGATTTGTCTAGGTTGAGAGTCATGCCTAAGGCCTCTGTAAAATTAGAGAGGATGGAATTAAGTTTGTTTTCGTCTCTTGCGGTTTGGGTGTTCATGAGGAGGGTGTCATCAAAAAATTGACTATGTGAGGGTGCCAGTTGGATATTGTGCAAGGGAAATCCTTTGAGGAATCCTTCCAGGACCGTTGAATTGATATAACATCCCAGGCCTTCCGCCATGAGCACAAACATAAAAGGCGAAAGGGGATCACCTTATCTGATGCCTCTGGATTGGGACAACGGTTGAGACGGAACCCCATTGACTAGAATGGAGAAGAAGGTTGAGGAGGTAAGGTTTAAGATCCAATCTACCCATTGTTGATCGAAGCCAAAGGATTCTAGAATGGAGCGAAGGTACTGCCAGCTCACTCTGTCAAAATCTTATGAAAGATCTAGTTTGATGAGCATACCTGGTGTTTTTGTCATCTTGAGAGAGTTGATGACTTTATGAGCCAGGACGATGTTGTCCATAATTTGTCTTCCTTCTACGTAAAGTGATTGTTCCTTGGAAATAAAAAAGGGTAGAATTGTCTTGAGGCATTTTTCAATCACCTTTGTAATGCTTTTATAGATAACATCGCAGAGAGAAATTCGTCTGAACTGTTTGGGGTTAGTGACTCGCTACTCTTTCGGAATAAGGGTGACCAAGGTATCATTGAGGGAAAAGAGGACTTGGCCTAAAGTTATAGATTCCTCCACCACCTCCCAAACCTCTTTGCTAATTAAGTCCCAGCAGTGGTGGAAGAAGTCAGTGGTGAATCCATCCGATCTTGGGGCCTTTCCTGAGGGAATTTATTTTACTTCCTAGTCCACTTCTTCTTGAGTGATAAGTCTCATCAGTGCTGCATTCTGCTCAGGAGTCACCAGAGAGGGTATCTAACTAGTTACGCACCTGATTGTTTCAGTTATATCCTCCCTGATTTCCATTAGGAGGTCTCTTTAGTAGTTGTTGGGATCTGTTTCTATTTGGGTGTGTTCCCTTATTCAGTTTCCTTGGGCATCCTCCAGATGAGTAATTATGTTTATGTACCGACAATGCACCATAGCTCTGCAGAAGAACTTTGTGTTCTTTTCCCCCTCTTTGAGCCATTGTACCCTAGATTTCTATCTCCAGGGAATTTCCTATTGCTTTCTCCTTTCCTCTAGTTGCGCTTGAAGCTTCTCCTCCTCTTTCATTAGATCAACAGTTCAGGTTCCTAAAATGAAAGTTTTATGTATCTTCTCTAGTTGTTTCTCTGTGTCCTACATTATTTGGAATATATTTCCGAAGGTATGTTTGTTCTAGTGCTTTAGCGATTGTTTGAAGTTTTTGAGGCGCTACTTGAATTTTTACATGCATGTACGATGATCTATTTCTTCTTGAGCCCACCAAGATTTTGCAGGTTGATGAAAGTCAGGGTGTGAAAGCTAGAATTTCTCGAACCGATAGGGTTTGTATTTGGGTGTTGCCTCGGTTTCTAGGCAGAAGGCTACTAGCTAGTGCTCCAACCCCGATTTTTGGAGAATAAGACTTTTCATATTTGCGTCTACTTCGATTAATTATTTAGCCACAATGAAGCGGTCTAGATGGAAAGCAACGTGTTGGTGCCCTAACCTACGGTTGGACCAGGTGAAGGTGCCATTGTTATTTTCAATGTATACTAGCCTTAATTGATCAATGAGGGTTTTGAACTCACCACTGTCATGCTCAAGTCTTTTGTTCCCTCCTAGTTTTTATTCTGGTGACAAGATCATATTGAAGTCGCCGCCTAGGATCCAGTTGGGCGTGGTCAACAATGTTTTGATGTGGCTTAGCTACTCCAAGAGTTTTTCTTTTTCCTATTGACTTTGGGGTTCATAGACGTTTGTAATAGACCCCTCCTAAGTCGAACTTGTGACCTCGAAGTGGGTAGTTACTCTGCCTACAGTGGAAAAAGGTATGCTTAGAGTGATGTGGAAAGGGTTCCATAGTATGGCCAGACCCCCTGAATCCCTTGTGGAATATGTAAGTACGAAATCACAACCCCTCGAAATGTGTTGGAGGATGGTTTCGACCTACACCCTAGCACATTTTGTCTCTTGTAACATTAGGATATCTGGATTTTCTGCTTGGATGCAGTCTTTGAGGATCCTTTGTTTAGATCGACCATTAAGTCCTCTAATGTTCTAGGTGATGATCTTCATCATAATGAGGGTGGTGTTAGGTGGAGGTATCCCCCCGAAATATTTTCAATCTGCCTGGAATTGAGCATGAGATTCCCTTCCTCCTTGATCAGTTGATGTGTTGATTTATGTCCCCTTCTTTTGTTCTCTCATGGTATCGTCTCTGAATCTAAGCTTGGATCTATGACTATACCTAGGCATGTTATGGATCCTGCGGTGGATTCAAGAAATACATTATGTACCTTTCGAAGTTGCTCCTCAGGGAGGGCATGCCGATCTTTTGATTGAGGATGGGATTCCTCAAGTCTTTCTAGGTCAATACCTGAGAGATATTGATCATCCAACTACATCAAGGTTTCTCCATCTATGCCTCCCCTCTCTTCTGAGTTGATTTCGTGATTTGGTTCAGAGGAGGAAGCAGCTTGGTTCTTTCGTTTTCCCTGTTGCTGTGGTTTTTGCGGATCTTGGATTTCTTCGTCCTCCGGTAGCTAATTCAGAATCTCATAGGATTTTTTTGTCGAGATATTGGGTCTGGGGTCTAGATTCTGCTTTCTTGGATGGTTTTTTTTCGTGCCTGTGATAGTGGTGAAGTCGTCTTTCTATTTCATATCACTGGCCTTGGAAGTTTGGATATTCAGAGGACAGTCTCTGAAGAGGCGGATGTGTTCATGGCATTTCCTGTAGCGGAAAGGGATATGTTCCTAGTCCAGCGTTTGTCGCCAGTCCTCGTCCTGATATTCCAGAGTTATTGATCCTGGTAGAGCCTTAGACATGTTCATGTATACACAGATTCAGGCATACGTAGTGTATTTCGTTTGTTTTGTTGCTTCTGATGTTTTGACGTAGTGACCCACTATGTTCCCTATTACCATAACGATTTCCTCCAACTAGAACTCTTGCGGCAAGGAGTATAATTGTATCCATATCGGAGCCATTGTGAAGTCCTCCTTGTCTAGGTTGAATCACTCTATCCAGAAGCACAAGAATAACCCTGCCAAGTTGTAGAAGCATGGTCCATTCTCAAAGATTCGTTCCATGTCTTCTCGGTTGTACAAGATGATTGTGAAAAAACCCTTAGAGTTGAGTTGAACATTGTAGTCTCCTTTAGGTTTCCACCAGTGTTTTATCTAGCAGTTTAGGTCACGTTCAGATGGCCACAATCCCAGAAACTTACCAATGAGGGTATTCTTTCTCATGAACTATTTTTGTTCACCCACTCTTCTTGAACTTATGAGATATCTCCGTGGTTTTTCTGTTTGCGGAATGCACTTGCTAGGATCCCACCCTCAAGGTGCTTTTGGATGGGATGTGTCGTCTTCCACATCCATTTCCTTCCTGAGTCCTTGTTCTCTGGCAAGGAGCTGATCACATAGTTGCAGTGGCGGCTCGAATGGCGATCATTTTTCTCTTGTTCCAGATCTATCGTTGGTCGTAACGTGGTTGTATGAGGGGGGTTTCCCCCCCTCTTCCAGATTCATTCTAATGGATCAGACCCAAGATCTGTCTATTCCAGATCATAGTAGGTGTTAGATTGCATGGCATCTTGATCCGTTCATGCAACCTGGTGTGCAGAGTAGTTTCGTTAGAGTGCTAGGGTTTCCACCATCAATATTGTCCCCACGTTCAGATTCTTGTAGTTCAATCATCTTAATATTAAAGATACATTGGTCCACAAATTCATATTAGTAGTACACTACCCCACAAATTTAATTGTGGGTGAATATTTAGTTATTAAATTTAGATGTAATTTTTTAAAAATATATTATGGTTGATATGTCAATATATATAAAAATTCTATAATGTAAAATATGAGAGAATAAAATCAAGACATGGTGAAATATAACCATACCATTTTCTAGAGAATGTATTTATATAAATTTTGTTGAAATAATAAAACATTTTATTTTAGTTATATATTTTATTGTATATCATCTCATTCATTTCAAGCATATAGAGGGTGTAGAATTTTAAACATGAAGAAACACCTAAACTACAAGAGTTAATTTTCAAGTGTAAATCATATATTATTGATGGAATCAATTTATTTTATTAAAATGAAACGATAGTCATTTATTTCTATATATTTAAATAGTCTAATGGATTAAAAAAGTAAAAGTTAAAAATATAGTATTTAATTAAGGGGTTTGATACACCAATTTGGTGTTTGACTTGGTCATGACTTTAAAATAAATTATTATTATTATTTGATATAGTTAACATTGAGTATGCTTTGTCTTAATACTAATGGTGTGTTTGGTTCACAAAATAATATTGAAATATGTGTTTGTTTTTAATTTTGTAACTAAGATTTTCGCTTCAAATATACAATATATACATAATTTTCTAACAAGCAAAATCAAAAATAAGCATGAGTGAGTGCATGCCCAAGAATGGAAACCATGCCAAGTTTTAGAGTTAAACTTAACATATGAAAACGATAAGTTTTATAGTTATACTTAACATATGAAAAGTTTTGGAGCATATGAATAACCAACTAACTAGATAATAATACCAGAGATATCTAATTGTCCAACACAGAGAAAAATCAGGCAAAACCTAATTATAAAAACCTAAAATCAAATTAACCATCAGAAGGGGGCACATGGGGAGCCATGAGGCCAGAGTTGTCCATGGGTCCTTCGACCATAGAATATCTTGTATGCAGTTGACCACTTGAAGGAAATCGAAAATATCCACCATGGTGTTTGACGAGCCATTGAACCATTGTCATGAGAAAATTATTCTTTTCCTTGATAGACTCCATCATTTTCTTTTTCTACTTGAAGTTCTAGTGTTTAGGAAGCATGCCCATCGCCACCATAATCTTGGTATGCTACTAGATTTTCAAGGATCTGAAAAACTTAGAATTCCTAGTTCTAGTGCATGCTAGGTCAATAATGTTCTCACTTGCTTGTTCTTCCACTTCCTCAACCTCCTTATAAGCTCTAACCATTATTACTTCTTCCTCGAGTGATGGCTTGGTGTCACAATCCTCTTTCGAGACAAAATGATGATGAAAATACATAGCCTCAATAACATCCTTCATTGTGCCCATCTGGCTAGTAGGGGAGCACCTGAAGTTGCTACCATGAGGAGCCATGGTATTGCAAGGAGAGGAAGGAGAAGCAAACCAAACTAGAGTTGGATAAAATAGCATATACATAATCAACATATATGAGAGATAAAAAATGCAATAGAGAATAGGAACATTGAAGGCCGAAGTCGCTCCATGCTTCATCCTTAGACTTCCAAGAGTCATCATGCTAGCGATATCGAGGAGTACTATATTGTCAATGCCCTCTATTATCATGAGAAACTTCATTACTCTGCATCGTGTCAGAACCATTTGATTGGTATCCTCCATTACCTTTTTCTCCAACAGACTTACCATTATCCTTTGTTCTTGGGGATGTACGAATGAAGAGACATCCCCGATTGTCAGGTCTTCCTTTCATTGATTGAGCGTTGGAGAGTTGGCACCCCATCCAGAGAGAAATATGTGTTTGGTTAACAAAGTAATATTGAACCACTTTATTGGTTAACAAAATACAATTGTGGAACCACTTTATTTTATTGAAATGAAATGATTGTTAACTTTTTTAGAACTAAGCTAAAAAAATTGATGGAATTACAATTCATCATTTTTAAAATTGCATTTTAGCATAAATTATTTATTTAATATGAAGCATTGATATGGCCAACTTTGATCAAGCATTTTATTAATATATATTACAAATGTGTTGGTCCACAAAGTTATATTAAAAATCCACTAATCCAGAAATTATGCCTTAATCCACAAAGTCATATTACAAGTCCACTAATTCACGAATTTAGGTAAGGATGAATATTTAGTTATTAAATACAAATGTGAGTTATTTAAAATGTTTTGTATATATATATATATATATATATATATATATATATATATATATATATATGTGAAACATGGGAGAAAATAAATTAAAATATAATAATTGAAATAGTATTTATAAAGTAAACTATAATAATATAATAATTGAAATAGTTGTTAGAAAGTAAGTTATAATAATTAAAGTAACACTTAAATATTAATAATTAATTATATAATATAGAGGGGGTAGGGTATGTATACTTTATTAGATTTTACTAGTCAAATAGCTCGATGGAGGGGGTTTCTTTTCCCACAAACAAGGGGGTCTCATACACCAATTTGGTGTGCTGGCTTGGCCGTGACATTAAAAATAGATTATTATTATTATTGTTATTATAAATATTAAGATATGATCAAAACAAAGGATTATTTTTATAGAATGTCTCTTCAAATCTAGAGGGGTAGGGTGGGGTAGGGTATGTATACCTCAGTAGACTTTAATAGTCAAATGGTATAATAATAATAATAATCTATTTTTAAGGTCACTACCAAGCCATACCAAATTGGTGTACCCCCTAGGGATTTGACTGGTAAAGTCTACTAATAATATATTTTTAAGGTCACACACCAAATTGGTGTATGGGGCCCCTTGCTTGTGGGACGACGGACCCCCTCCCCTAGGGATTTGACTAGTAAAGTCTACAAAGGTATACATAGTCTACGTCCTATTGATTTGAACTTGTCACATCTTATGAGAAAACACGCGTCCTTAACCATTAGGCCCGCTCAGGTTGTGTATATATATAATTGAAAATTGAAAACATTTTATCATATAGAGATCCTCGAATTTTAGATTAGAAAACCACTTAAACAGGAAAAAGCCTTAAACAGAAAAAAGCCAAGGAAAGAAATGAGTGCACACGGGGCAGACCGCGTAAACAAGAAGCCAAGAGAAGAAATGGAAGCTGGCAGAGATTTATCATCCAATGCTTCCATCCACCCAGTACGTCTCAGAGAGCTGGGCAAGATCATGAAGCTGCCAAATATTTATAGAGATTATCATTTACATGCCTTTAACATTGACGAAAAGGCTATTACAGATTTGGTCATTACAGACGATATAATATTTGTGATTGAATGGCTTAGGAGAGTTCGTCTATTCCGAAGACATGGAGATCAAATCTCACCTTTAAGGGGCGAATTTATTATGCCTGTTACAACAAACACAATAATTCGTTGTTAATAGTTACTAAGAAACTGAACCCAGAAAATACGGGATACCTACAGCAGATTATAAGCGTGGATATTGCATCCATACAAGCAGGACAAACTCCAA